>JACXGM010031129.1:0-13060 GCA_016801145.1 Umbra pygmaea
TGCTAATTCTTTGAGATAGGAATTTTGGGTTTTCATGAGCTGTATGCCAAAATCATCAGTATTAAAACAATAAATGACCTGAAATATTTCAGTTGATGTGCAATGAATCTAAAATATATGAAAGTTTAATTTTTATCATTACATTATGGAAAATAATGAACTTTATCACAATATGCTAATTTCTTGAGAAGGACCTGTATATATATTTTAACTTTTACCAATTGTATTTATTAAATATGATTTAGGCCCTTCTTTATTTTAGAAACTTCCAGTAGACTCAGAACAGTTGATGTCAGGATTCTGTTGAGGTTGTTTTCACACTGTTTGCTTAACCAGAAGGTTTAGACATATTATTAAGGAACACACTCTCCATCCTTCTACTGTACCTCCATGGAGCTCACAAGCACCCAAGCCACCACAAGAAGTCGCTAGAATGCAATGTGGCAAGGCAACCATTGGATTACCAACCCCACAAACCAGACAGTGCTGTCCAATTGCATCTTCCCCTGTGGGATCCGTGGGCTAATCCCCAAACAAAATTCAAGGGCTCGTTCCCATAGGTGAGTTTTGAGTGGACCTGTCTGGAAATCTCCGCTGGAAATGGAATCCTTGCTGTGCTTGCTGATCTGATAAATGTATATTTAAGCTTGAAACAATCTTTACCAAGTCGAAAATTGTATATTTATGATTACTACATTTTTATTGCAGATTGTTTACGCAATTTTACAACTACTGTATACACCTTAACAAGCTGATATTCACGTCGGTATTATAAGGTAGATCCATCTTCAATCAACCCAGCCATTGATGTTAAACCCTGTCTAAATTATTCTTAGTCGGTTTGAGTCTTTATTGATTTCGTATACAAATTTCACCTGTTGCATGCTAGCATTTTATAACTATGATATGCAGACATATTTCACAATATGTTTATCTTCATATATTAGCATTGTTGAAGAGTGTATATCATAGAAATCTTTAAAAAAAAATATTAAATTGTATGAATAGTATAAAATGGGTTGGCTTTCTTTCTAAGTAGTTTTTTTGCATTCATTAGCATTGAAGTAAAAGTAAAAAAACTACCTTTTGGTTAGTACAACATGGACAGTTAAAAAATGTATGATTGCTCAACCCTAGTGTATAGTTTAAAGATACAGATGAATGAACAAGTAAGACAGTATCTGACTATTGTAGAGATGATCATGATCAGTGGATTCTTATTAGTGTCTGGAAATGACTAAAGGGTGAAATTCTGAAACAAACTCAGCAATTATGTTCTATTTCAGTATATTCACTTTCCTTACTCAAAGTCTTAATACTGGCTGATTACACCCTAATAATGAGGGAACTTCATCTATTGGGATTGGGGAGGACTATTGGTTCACTTTCATAATGAGCAGTAAAGCTAACTTAATTGATTAGTTCTCACTGTGAACATACAATGAACATCTGTGTGATGTAGTCCGAATCTGATTCTCTCTCCACGGGACTGGTGGAGCCATTGTTGATGATGTAAGGAAATGCATGCACTTATCTAGAGCATAATGGGCATTTTATTCAGCACTCATTAAATAAAACAGATGGTGGTATGGTGTTTAAAGCAGAGGAAACCCTTGAGTGAGTTCTCTCAAGCTTATCAGTCATTAGGCTTACTTGTTTTACACAACATGTTTTTAACTATGTTTTAATAATCTTTTAAACATATTTTTTATGTGGAATGTGGAATGGAAAAAAATACGGTTTAATAATTTGTTCTGTCTAGAGTCATTTACCCATTCTGACCATGATGTAAATACTTTCTAAATTTACTTTGCAGCATCTAAATAGATTATGAGAACTATAAACAGACTAGTTAAACAGTCTTTGGTAGACAGTGGTAAATAGATTAATAAATGGCCAAACATTGTTTTGTTAAATCATTCTACCATTATCGATGTCAAATGTGTAATGTATCTTTTCTGAAATAAGTGCAGTACAAAACGTTAATGTTAAACATCTGAATCCAGGAAAACAAACAGTACTATAGCCTGTTTCATTGTTGTATTTCAATGCTTAAAATGTTTATCTACTTTTCAAAGTATTATGTTGTTTACATGACATCTCAGCGCATTCTCACAGCGATACGTGGGATACAGTGGGTAACTTAAATTTTGCGGCATTACGTAGACTTATGATATGGCCGTTCAAATGTGAGCTTTTGTACATATTGAATCGCTGTTCTACCGGAACATGCTGGGTTAGTGAGGTTAATGTTAAGGTAAAGTGAGGTTAAGGTGAGGTTAAGGTTAGGATAAAGTTAGGATAAGGTTAGGGCAAACTTACTTTTTTATGTTTCGTAAATGCTTTACTTTTCCCTGATGCCGGAAATGTAAACAAAATATAAAACCAATATTTTGTTTTGTACAATGTTTTACGTATCACTCTGAGAACAGCCTGGATATCTGGACAATGATATTCTATTTCAGAGTAGGATTTTGTCTATTTGAAATGTACATTACTAAGGTGACAGATATACTCTTAAAAACAATAATCATTGATAAAATACAATTTTCCCCAGGTGCAGTTCTGCTGATTTGTCCAGTAAGTAAAAATAACATTTTTATGAAGCTACTTCAGCAAAAATGCTTTATTAAATGACAAAATTGAATTAGTTTTACTTAAAGATTTTGATGTAATCAGTTTTAACAATTATTTAGAGTTCAACTAACTTATTGGGTTTTATGGTGCTGCATCAACAGGAAGCTTCAGTCATCTGAAATCAACTGAAAGGCATTTATATTAGGTCTGCTTGTGCAACAACCTAAAAACAGCATTAAAATATTAGACGACTTGACAATTTTTTTTTGATGCTCTCGCGGGAAATCTGCACAAAAAATACAACAGATCTAGAAGGGTAAAATCATCTGGTATTTCAATTATTGTGGGGGAGTTATGCACTGTAATTCTCTAGACCCAGGAGGACAGACTGTTTTGGTGGGGAATGTTCAAATCAAACACCACATGAAGCAAGCTTGATAATTAAAAGGTGGGATGAGCAGTGACTCTGCAACATTAGGAATATGTCAGAGATGACGTTGCTTTAAAATTGTCAGAGTAAGTGCCTGTCCACAACTGTTAGAGTTTGATGCTCATGAAACTCCCTATTCTGTGCATGACATTCAGCACTAATCTTATGACACAAAAAATGACCACCAGAGAATAGGAAATCTACCACTCTTGTAGCTAAATTTGCCGGTTCTGTTCAAAGATGGATGTGAGGTAGAAATACTAGAACTGTTTGTACTTTATATGAAAGTAACTGCCCCCAGAGACAACAGTATCTGCAATGCATCCAGGACTACAAGATAGTGTCATGAACACAAAGTTGCACACCAAGATCATATGTGGCTTCATCTGTTGTAAAAATATCTGTCTGGTGGTCTGTAGACACGCATTGATGCAAAACATAAAGGCAGGCCCTCATAAAAATAATGCACTCTGCATTTTGATCAATAAAAGCAATTACTACACATCTATATTTTTGGAATGTTATTTTTCCATGCTATGACGGCTATTTGTTGAAACTAAAGCATAGTACCCAGAAGCAGTGGAAAAAAATACCTATACTCTTCTTCCAGTGACAGTGTAACGGCTGGGTAGTTGCGGTGATCGATTAGAAATCCAGCTAACCATTTCATGAGCATTGTCAAGCACAGTGCAATTTACTTTTTCTCTCTACAGAGGCAGCTGAGCAAGGCTGGAAATGCTCGGTTACAGTAAGAAATTGATTGATGAAGAACGCCTGACTGTCGACTGCATGTTTATGTGGGCTTTTATTAAAAATTACAGCTTTTCCTGTAATTAATTAAACATAGCATGATGGAAACAGCTGTGTGGATGTCAGGAGTTTAGGTGGCTCTGCAGTGTAGATAGTTTGTTTAACAATGAGAAAGCTTCTGCACATCAGTTGGATGCAACTGGATGTAAAAAATTTTATAACAATGAAGTACATGTATTATAAACTATACACAATATAATGTAACATGAGACAGGAAAATATGAAATAGATCAAGGGACTTTCATTTGATGGCTGGCTCAAATGGTATGTTTTGACCAAAAAATATCCAGATTTTACTTATTTAACAATTTGTTCACTTTTATCAAGTTCATGCTGCTTTTCAAAAGACAATATAGCGGAAGCAGACTCTCAACAGGACGCAAAATTTTTTTTCCAGGTCTAAACTTTCTGCCTGAAATAATTCTGGTTATAGTGTTAACCTACTTCAAGATCTGCTTCCCCATTAAAATGAGTGGACAGCCATAACGGTAGTTGATATTGATCAAACAAATGCATTAATCATTGCACCCTGCGCCCCACTAATGCTTCTGAACATATTCTCTGATGCTGCCTGCAGTTTGAACAATACAGTATTTCTCTGCAAACATAAAACAAACAGTTAATTATTAGAGTCACAGGACTGCGTAGGACTACTGAGTGATCATCATGTTTAAGAAATTATTGCTGCCAGCCATCTAAGCAAATTACCAAATTTAATGATCCCTCCTCAAAACAGTAATAATTCACAAGTCAGCAAAAACATTTACTAATCAAATTCAGTAAAAACATTTACTAATCAAAGGAATCATTTGCAAATGATATCACTAAAATCCAGTACTCAAACAACCTGGATCAATCTACAGCATTTGTGAACTGTGTTGGTTACGGAATCAACTGGAATATTAGTGAATACTATATGGATACAGAAACCTCTTGGTTATAACATTTCCCATGTAAGAATTCCAGAGATTGAAGTTTAAAATGTATATTTCTCACATTCTACACTTTATTTTGATAGCCAAGATTACTATTATTATTATTTTTTTCATTTAACAGATATTCTTATCCAGAACAACTTGTAGGAATTACAGTGACAAACCCTGGAACAGCTTAAGTCAAAGTGCCTTGCTCAATGTCACAATGAAATTTGGCCAAGATGAAACTCAAGAATTGAACCTGCAACCTGACTCCGTAACCAGTGTTGCATTTAGATTTTTGTTCAGTGTAGTTATGTAAAATGTTACAGATGGTTGTCTGTACTGTATATAGTCTATAAAGCATTTACAGATTGACTTTCCAAATAAAGTGTTACTGAAGCTAACGTATATCTCAGGAGTTCTCCCAAAATACGTTCCTTAGGAAACTATTTTGAAAACATGAATTACGTTGTATGCCAACAAATTTGGGTAGTTTTTACGTTTTAGCTGCACGTTTTGTTATTAGGCTATTCGTAGTTCTATTACGTTGCACCTCCACGTTTCATTTCGCTGGTTCATGTGAGAACATTCCACATTTTCCATACATTCCATAGCATTATATTCTAACGTTCATGTTTAAGGTTAGCCTTGTGGTTACTGAGGTTAAGATAGGGTTAACATTACAAAAAATATATAATGTGCAACACATCTGCATCACGCTGGAATGGAGAACCAAACACACACAAAGCTTCCATCTGGATTTAAACTCACAGGATGAAAATTGTGAATTTATATACGCCCTTCCACCGTCCCCGACCTCCACCCTACCAAAAACTATGCTATGTTCAGTACATGCTGTGTCATCATCTTCATATGTTCATATTTCACGTAATTCCGTTTTTAAATTGAGTTCCCTACGAATGTAATTGACCTTCTAATACACTCACATTTCACAGATTTCAGTTTTGCTAAATAGTTCCCTAAGAACGAAATTCAATGCGATTTTGGGCTGTACCAAAGAAATGTATGGAGAACCTCATACCTACTGTAAATACGGTGGTGGATGTTTGGCTGTATTGCTTCCACATTTCCCTAGGCCCTTGTTGAGGAATGAAAGAATAGTCATAGATACTTTCAGATGTTTTGTCCAGTAAAAAGTATTGGAAACCATTGTGGATCTATGATGAATAAAACAGCATACTAACAATAGTTTCAGATAAAAAATATACCAATGGAAATAGTAAACAAATTATGATTTATGATAGTCCCTGTGGTAGTGTAAATTGGCTCAGCAAAATTCAAGGTTGTTGGGGTAGATAATGTTTAGACAGGTCTGCCTCGTCTCGTCATGCACTAGTAACTGCGTGTGCCATGTTGGACATCTGATAGCTTAACCTTGGTTTTATTGCCAGAGAATTTGTTGTCCTGAGCAAGAGCTAGTTTCTGCAAACACTTCCTGGAAAATTGATTTAAGCTTTACATTTTGCCACTGCTTATGTCCAATCCACTTGTAGATAAAGATGTAAATTTCAATTGCTTCTAATGTGTTCAAATGCAATGTCGATTGAACACTGGGCATCTGTATCTACTCTTGCTTATAACATGTTATAAAAGGCTTTGCCAGTAGACTGTTAACATGATGACGGCTGCCAGCTAGCTGCGATTCTGAACATCTGATGGTGACATGTCACTTGATATAATCATTCCAATCAAAGCTATTCGTTTTTACTGTAAATCTATGAGTGTTGCCAAGGGGCTAGGTATCTGCTATCGCTTCATGTGTATACTGAGGTGACTGGGTCCCTACAAGAGACGGCACTCTGAGCCAATGGGCACAAGAAACATTTAACAAAGCCTATGGTCCTTAATGGCTCTCGCAGCCCCTTTACCAGAACGCAGAACTTTGCTGAACCTTTACAGAAAATGTACCAAAAAATAATGAAAGGGTTAAGAGACCAAGACCATTGCTTTCTTATCTTAAGCAAAAACAAATATATTATGCAACGCATCACAGAAATCAAAGCCAGAATTAAATCAACCTATTGGGGCCCCATTCTTGTTTCCGGTCTTTGCAGATTCAAGACCAAAACTATAAATTAAAGCACTTTACTACCAGTATTACTACCAAAATGAAAAACGTCTGAACTGCTATATCACCAAGTTCTGACTGTATCCAAAGTGACAACATGTGGTTTGTTTTGGAGAAATGGGATTAGGTGTACTTCCCCTGTAGTAGCCTTGCCTTTGAACTGATTTAATCCCTCAATATCCTCCCTGCTGTTTACTTGTGTAGCCTTAACCTAATGCTGCTGACTGCACACATAAACTTGAGGATTCACATTAGGTTGACATGGTCCAAGGTTGAGACAACAAGGTCATTGTGCAGATGGACACGATTGGATAAATACAGCTATTCCACATAGATCCATGAATGGAGTCATGGACGCATTGGTACATTGGAATGTAATTATACATGTTGTATGGGATATGTATTGTACTACAAAAACATTGTTTTTTAAGTTAACAATCTGTAAAAAAGAGAAAGAGGCCACATTACAATATATTAAATGTATGTACTCACACGTTGGGGACTATCAAACTACATTGTTAAAAACAGTCAGGTCCAACATTTTGGATTGTTAAATATTGTTTAATGTACACTGCTCAAAAAAATAAAGTGAACACTTAAACAACATAATGTAACTCCAAGTCAATCACACTTCTGTGAAATCACACTGTCCACTCAGGAAGCATCACTGATTGACAATGAATTTCACATGCTGTTGTGCAAATTGAATAGCCTGGAAAAATCCAGACCCAAATCCGGAGGATATAAGGGTCTGGGATCTAGTAATGAAAATGACCCAGCTCGAGGGGCGGCACCAAGTATGCATTTGAAAATCTCCTTGTACGCAATTGGATAACACTACGACCTATTACCAGTGGTTTTTCGCTAAGCACTTATGGCGGAGCTAACTGGTATATTATACTCTTGACGTATCAGTTCGACAAAACAGCAAAAACGTCCTTCTTAAGAAGGAATGATTCGAGCGCCGTCTTCTGTTCCTCTTTTAGACAAAAAGCCAAGTCCAACTCATTCATTGTAGTGGCCAAAGCCGTTTTAAACAACTGGTGTTATTGCGATCTTACAATGTTTACTAATGACTTTGCGGTCGCAGCGCTGTCGTCATCTGTTTAACACGCCTCTGGCACGCCTATATCAGATACACCGATGTGATTGGTGCAGCTCGGCAACAAGGGCATAGTTAATGAGCAGAATTACTCGGTGCCAGAGTAACTTGCTGAGCAAATTCAAATTGTGCTCTCGCGAGAACTCTGGATTTCCAGGGTACAAATGGAACAGACAACAGGTGGAAATCCAGGATGGCACATCAATGCGAGCTGTGACAAGAAGGTTTGCTTTATCTGCCAGCATGTCCAGAGCATGGATGCGCTACCAGGAGACAGGCAGGTACATCAGGAGACGTGGAGGAGGCCGTAGGAGGGCAACAACCGTGCAGCAGGACTGCTACCTCCGCCTTTGTGCCAGGAGGAGCAGGAGGAGCACTGCCAGAGCCCTGCAAAATGACTTCCAGCAGGCCACAAATGTGCATGTGTCCACTCAAACGGTCAGAAACAGACTCCATGAGGGTGGTATGAGGGCCTGACATCCACAGGTGGGGGTTGTGCTTACAGCCCAACACCGTGCATGACGTTTGGCATTTGCCAGAGAACACCAAGATTGGCAAATTCTGAGCCCTGAACTCTTCACAGATGAAAGCAGGTTCACACTGAGCACATGTGACAGACGTGACAGAGTCTGGAGATGCCGTGGAGAACGTTCTGCTGCCTGCAACATCCTTCAGCATGACCAGTTTGGTGGTGGGTCAGTAAGGGTGTGAGGTGGCATTTCTTTGATTGATGGGCGACAAAATGAAAGGTCCCGTGTCTTCAAATTAAATTACAAATTTCTCTGTGTTGAAAAGTTGGTGGAAACATTTGGGATAATGTAAGTACACAACTTACAAATATATAAGTATAGTGATGTTTGCTTTTTTAATGCAAAGTATGTCTTTTTTTATTGTTTTGGAAAACTACATATTGTACCTTTAACACGTCTGCTGGCTTCCAGGCGAACTGAATCAACAAGATTGAACAGCAGCGCAAAGACGAACAATAGAGTAAGACATATGGTTACATTATTAATATTTCACAAACAAATCTAGCTCTAATGGATTTACAAGGTTTTTCAATAGTGAATCGGGAGATGCCTGTTTTGAGACAGTAAGTGCATCGCATTACATCATCAATTTAGTTTACAAAGTTTATTGTAATTTACAGCCTATCTGGAGTGGAGGTAGCATCATTAGCTTCAATGTACAGTGGTTACTGGTCTAACTTGGATACACTCGTACTGCATCACCAATAGTTAGTCACCATGAAATTATCTATTTCAGCCACCTAGTGGCACTGGAGAGCTAGAAAATAAAGATGAGAAGTCCATTAATTCTTTTTTCTTTTAGATGCAGGCTGATTTTAGTGGCGTAGTAGGTTTGTCTCTTGTCAAGATCTACAAGTTTGCAAGTTCAAATCCCTTCTAGGGACATACTTTTTTTTACAGAGAATACCATTAAACACACGTATTATGTATAATTGCATTTAAATTTTTACCCTACTACAGTACGATGTGGTACTAAATATAGAATTTGGTTATTGAATAGTCTCCGGTTTCTCGGGAAATGCGTTCCTCATGTTCTGTCTGATGTAGTCAGTCACTTTTTGTAGGGTTTCAAACAGTGTAAGATTGTTATTCTCAGCCCAAATCTGAATCAGCAAAATGGATGCGGAGGGGCAGAGGTAGGCTAAAAACCGTGCTCATAAAAGGTTTACAGTATGGTTGCGCAGGTGGGAAAGGAAAGTCTGATGTTTGGACGGAATTTGACTTAGACGGTAAAACCACTGATGAATCCATTGAGAATGTAAAATGCAGAACATGCTGTGAATATTTTTAATATGAAGGCAAGGCAGGTAGGCTCTCTTCTCTGCAGCACCATTCATACTCCTCCTCTGCATGTGATTATGCAGCTTGCAAGCGCACACACTTTATACAACACATTTCAAAGCTTGTCTTAAAGTAACTACAAGCCTTTGTTACCATTTTATTAGATTGAAGCAAACTACTTTCCGTCCTACAAAATGTGCCTAAATAACCTGGGCCCGTATTTGGCAAGCTTCTGAAAGTGCCATTTTAGTCTTAAGTGCTGAGAATTCACAAAATGTACTCCTATTCTCAAACTTAAGTATAAAAGCAAGTTATCAAATTTATTTATGCTAAGAATCACTCTTACTCTTCCAGTTATTTAAGACAGCTCGTGAGTTCTCAAGTGGTTAGGAGTTGCCAGTAGGGGCTTGTGATGGCACTGAGGAGACAGTGATGACACTAAGGAGGCAAATCATTTAGGAGAAGAATGTTTTTGGATTGTTTGATAACGCGCACAGCGGTGGCGGCAGGTCGGGGCTTAAGCACCCCCAAGAATAATCCTAGCACCCTCATTTAGCCCACTCTAGAAATTATACCATGTTTTGCTCTAAAAATACATATCATTATCATATCATTAAAAGTATGCATTGACAACCTGGGTGTGCAGTCTCCCCGGCACTAGTGGTGTAAAAAGTGCTTAAATTCCATACTTACTAAGTAAAAGTACAGATATCGATCTTAAAAGTGACTTTAGTAAAAGTCACCCATAAGAAAATTACTTAAGTAATTAAGTCTTAAAGTAGCTCATCTTAAATTGCTTGAGTATCAAAAGTATTTATCTGCTGTTAAAATGTACTCAAAAGTACCAAAGTAAAAGTACTAAAGTACAAAGAGAGAAAAAAATACAGAAAATGTTTTCTTTCTCTATCCAAGCTTAATTTATTTTCTCCCTACATCACATTGAACATGAACCATCACTTTGAACTTTAACCGTCACTAAAATCCTTTCTCCTATTGCTCCCTCCATTTACCTTATTGCCCACTTCTTCCCTCAAATCCTTTCTCCTCTCGCTTTCTTCCTCATTGTCTCCTCGTGTCTCTCTTCCTCTCCATGTCCTCTTGCTCACTCTCCTTCCTCATGCTTCCTTCATCTTTCCCTCTGCTTTCTTCTCTTCCTTCCTTTACTTAAAATTGAAAAACTTGCAGTTCATCTTCAGTAGAAGATGTTTGTCAAAATTGTGAGAATCCAGCCGTGCTCTCTCTGGGCTGAAGACAAGTCCTGTATGCTAAATATAGTGCCTTGCGAAAGTATTCGGCTCCATTGAACTATTCGAACTTTTGCCACATTTTAGGCTTCAAACATAAAGATATGAAACTGTAATTTTCAAACTTTTTTAACAAATAAAAAACTGACAAATAGGGCGAGCAAAATTATTCAGCCCCTTTACTTTCAGTGCAGCAAACTCTCTCCAGAAGTTCAGTGAGTATCTCTGAATGATCCAATGTTGACCTAAATGACTAATGATGATACATAGAATCCACCTGTGTGTAATCAAGTCTCCATATTAATGCACCTGCTCTGTGATAGTTTCAGAGGTCCATTAAAAGCACGTAGAGCATCATGAAAAACAAGGAACACACCAGGCAGGTCCGAGATACTGTTGTGGAGAAGTTTAAAGACTGATTTGGATACAGAAAGATTTCCCAAGCTTTAAACATCCCAAGGAGCACTGTGCAAGGAATAATATTGAAATGGAAGGAGTATCGGAACACTGCAAATCTACAAAGACCTGGCCGTCCCTCTAAACTTTCAGCTCATACAGGGAGAAGACTGATCAGAGATGCAGCCAAGAGGCCCATGATCACTCTGGATGAACTGCAGAGATCTACAGCTGAGGTGGGCGAGTCTGTCCATAGGACAACAATCAGTCATATACTGCACAAATCTGGCCTTTATGGAAGAGTGGCAAGAAGAAAGCCATTTCTGAAAGATATCCATAAAAAGTGTTGTTAAAAGTTTGCCACAAGCCGCCTGGGAGACACACCAAACATGTGGAAGAAGGTGCTCTGGTCAGATGAAACCAAAATGGAACTTTTTGGTAACAATGCAAAACGTTATGTTTGGCGTAAAAGCAACACAGCTCATCACCCTGAACACACCATCCCCACTGTCAAACATGGCGGTGGCAGAATCATGGTTTGGGCCTGCTTTTCTTCAGCAGGGACAGGGAAGATGGCTAAAATTGATGGAAAGATGGATGGAGCCAAATACAGGACCATTCTGGAAGAAAACCTGATGGAGTCTGCAAAAGACCTGAGACTGGGATGAAGATTTGTCTTCCAACAAGACAATGATCCAAAACATAAAGCAAAATCTACAATGGAATGGTTCACAAATAAACATATCCAGGTGTTAGAATGGCCAAGTCAAAGTCCAGACCTGAATCCAATTGAGAATCTGTGGAAACAACTGAAAACTGCTGTTCACAATTACTCTCCATTTAACCTTACTGAGCTCGAGCTGTTTTGCAAGGAGGAATGGGCAAATATTTCAGTCTCTCAATGTGCAAAACTGATAGAGACCTACCCCAAGCGACTTACCGCTGTAATCCTAGCAAAAGGTGGCACAACAAAGTATTAACTTAAGGGGAATAATTTCACACGCCCAATTTTTCAGTTTTTTTTGTTAAAAAAGTTTGAAATATCCATTAAATTTTGTTCCACTTCATGATTGTATCCCACTTGTTGTTGATTCTTCACAAAAAAGTACAGTTTCATGTCTTTATGTTTGAAGCCTGAAATGTGGCAAAAGGTCAAAAAGTTAAAGGGGGCCGAATACTTTCGCAAGGCACTGTATTTATTCACAGGGTGCAGAGGCAGGTAGAGGTGTATTCAGCTTCACTGACAACTGGCAGACCGCAGGGAAGGACTTCAGCAGATGTGTAAAAGGTATTGGAGAATGACACTTGAGTAGAAGTACAGCTACTGTGCTAAACTTTACTCCAGTAAGAGTGAAGAGTAACACTCTTAAAGTATCTGAATTTAAATGGACTTAAGTACCAAAAGTAAATATGTGATCTTAAAGGGATACTTCACCCTACAGCTATCTGGAGGTGCTAGTAGCTCCCCCCAGACATTTGTAGAACAGTGAGATATGTTTCACCCATGCCTGGCTAGTGTAAGAGCAAGATTTGAAATTTCGCGGGGAATTTTCACACGCTGACGTCACGGTGGAAATCCAATGGACCTTGGAGATAGGAAATATGAATACAGGCGTGTATTCGGTCGCAAAAATAAGCATCCCTGTTAGACTGATCTGGCTTTCAAACCTACTCATTAAAGCCT
>JACXGM010031130.1:0-13060 GCA_016801145.1 Umbra pygmaea
GCCCAGACCGCCAGAGGACTCCACCACGCCCAGACCGCCAGAGGTCACCCTAGTTCCCTGACCAGTAGAGGCCGCTCAAGTGCCCAGGCCACAAGAGGCTGCTGTTCCCACTCCACGGCCACAAGAGGCCATGATTCCCGCTCCACGGCCACAAGAGGCCGGTGTTCCCGCTCCACGGCCACAAGAGGCCACTGTTCCCCCTCCGCCTCGGCCACCAGAGGTCGCTACACCACCATCGGCCGAGCCTGAGCCTTGCCTTCTCCCCGAGCCTGAGCCTTGCCTTCTCCCCGAGCCTGAGCCTTGCCTTGTCCCCGAGCCTGAGCCTTGCCTTGTCCCCGAGCTTGTGCCTTGCCTTGTCCCCGAGCCTGAGCCTTGCCTTGTCCCCAACCCTGGGCTTGCCCTGCTCCCTGGGCCTGTTCTATTCCCAGGACAATTGTCTGCACCTGTCCCTAATCCTTTGTTTGCCCCTGTCCCTGTGCCAGTGCTTGTCCTGTTCACTGAGCCTTCCCAGGTCTCTGAGCCTGCCCCGGTTCCTGTGTCCGTCCCTGTCCCCGTGCCAGTGTCCGCCCCTGTCCCCGTGCAATGGGCTGCCCTTGTCCCTGAGCCTGTCCTTGTCCCCGAGCCGACCATGCTCCATGAGCCAGCCCAAATGCCCCTGCATTTTCCTGCTCCCATTCCTTTGCCTGTGCCACAGTTGTCCCCAGTCCCCGTGCCCTTGCCAGCCCCGGACCCCGGGTCTTCCCTTACCGCTGTCTCTCTGTCTAGGTCTGTCTAGGTCTGTCTGTGTTTCTGTGACTGTCCAGGTTCCTGTACCTGCTTCTGTTCCGGTGCCTGTTTTCAATCCGTCTGCCTGGTTTCCCCCGCCGCTGCCTCCACCATCTGGCCCGCCGCTGCTGCCTCTGCCATTCGGCCCGTCACTGCTGCCTCCGCCGTCCGGCCCGCCGGTGCTGTCTCCGCCCTCCGGCCCACCGTTACTGCTCCCTCCAACTGCCTGGTCTGCTCTTCTGCTTCGCCCTGGAGTGCCTCCGCCGGCCTGGTTTCCGCCACTATGGTCCCCTGCCTGGGTCTTCTGCCGCCTGGTGTCCTGTGATGCGTTCGCTGTTCGGCGCCTCGGGAGCTGCGCCTTGGGGGGGGGGGATTCTTTAACGTTCCTCTTCCCTGAGAACTACAGCTTCCCTATCAAAGCCTGCTCAGAACTACAATTCCCATAACTCGGACTCAATCACCCAAATTCTATTCACCTGCTTCACTCCATATATTCCAGCACTTCCCAGTTCCTCTTTAAGAGGTATTGTAAGTACTACACCCTTCTTTACTGAGCGTTTGAAAATATCTGATTGCCTATACCTGACCTGAATATATTTCTGATTCTGCGTTTATGAATTTTGGATTACCCTTCTGTGCCTTTGCCTTGTTCTTGTCTGCCTAACTATATACCGAACCCTGCCTGTCCGAGAACCTGAATACCTGTCTCTGTACCTGCCTGTCTGAGAACCTGAGTACCTGTATCTACCCTGTCTACTCCAAGTGGTGTGTGTTGGTTCCTGGAGGAATAACGGATTACAACCTGCCTCATTCCTATTTGCTTTGCTCCGTCCTACTTAACTCTCAATAAATACATTACTGGTTTTAAATAATCTTGCCTGAGTCCCGTCGTTACACATTGTCAATGAAAGTCTTTGACACTTATGGAATAGTTGTACTTCAGAATACCATAATAACTACTGACATAAAGGTTTAAGAACACTGAAGCAGCAAACTTTCTGGAGACCAATACATGTGTTATTCTCAACACTTCTGACCACAACTGTACACTACCCAGTTCACTGAACAGACCACATAAGGCAGATAAGAAGCACAAAAACAACAGTAATAATTTCAAATAATTTTTATCCACCTGGACACAAATGGCTTGATAGGGAACACTTTAGCAGAACGATAAGATACACTTTAGCAGAACAACAAGAACAAAGACTACATATTGAATATTGACACAATGAGGGCTTAAAGTGACAGCCTCACTTCAACAGAATAGGAAAAATAATAACAGACATTAAGCTTCTAAGGAAAAATTGTGTGTGTGTGTGTGTGTGTGTTTCTGTCATTGTTGGTGTAGTCCTACTGTATGTGCATTTATTTGTGTTTGTGTTTCTGTCATTGTAGTCTTATTTACGTTCCTTCTGTGTCCCTTCTTTTTTGTACTATCCAACAATAGCAGATATACTTAGGGAGCAGAAATTAGGTACAGGATGCCATTATGTCTTCTCTTCTTTCTTCTTTCTCTTTTATTCCCTAATAAATAATTATTCAGTCCAAAGACATTCACAGTCAGGTCTCTGAGAATGGCCAGGGCTTCTAAAATCCATCTGGAGCGGCCCATTCTTCCTAAAGAAATGGCTGCATCTCAAAGGGTTGTGTGCGCACACAGAGACTGGTGTCAGGAGGTAAGGAGGGCTCCATTATGCCGGCTGCCGCCCATCACTCAGCCATTGTCATGCACCTGTAGAAAAACCTATGCTTCACAGTAGATAACAGGTCAATGCTCCCATTAAGTATTTCCATTACCATACCCATGCAAAATTCATGTTAATTTAATTAATTTAGAAGAGGTGGTCTTTATTTGTAAGTCATTTGCTATAGTCATCAAATAATTTCAAACATTTACTGATTCACAAATGTGATCTGATTGGGTAGAATACAATATACTCTATTCCTGGATTCCTCTAAATTGCCAATGCTTGAATGACTAAATAGGAGAATCTTTCAGCCATCATTTTGTGCACACAGGTTATACCATCAACAAGCAGTAGAACAGAATATCACGATCATATAATGGTTATACAGGAATATACAGTAAATCGTTATTCTAGTGAGTAAGCTTCCATGTGTGAATCAATAATATGTATATCTGTTGCTATGGTTTAATTGTTGCCAGTTGCTCAAAGTGAGACACCCATAGATCCTGCTTCGATTCAACAAACTCATTAAATATCTTCGTTATCCCAGAGGGATACATGCTTCCTGCTTCTCTCTGTTCTTATCATTAAGGGTAGCTAATTATTTGTATCCAAAACAATGCTATACAGCCCAAGCTGATCTTTCAAGTGCATGTTCATCATAATCAGAATGAGGACTTGTCACCCAGACAGAGAATTTAGCAGAGGAAAAACAACACATTTTCTTGCTGTTGTCATAGTAGCACCAAGAGGTGTTTGGCTCAGATTAACTTTGACACTGTGAAGGTCAGGGAGGTAACAGCAAGCTCAATGTGTTTTTAATTGTCTCATTTAGGTGGATAATTAGCTTTTGTATTGGAGCCAGGAGAGCATCCAAGAGCCATGAGGCCTCCAATTAATGTTGTTGTTGTGGTTTGTTTATCTAAAGAAGATTAATCAACAGTAAAACATGGGCTAAAAATAACATTTTAGACTTATGAAGTTAACATTTTTTGGGGAAAAACAAAGCATATGGCAAGAGAGCAAACTACACATAGAAAGACTGACTGTGGAGTCCTTGATGTAAGCAGAGAGGCAAGAGTGTATGGATGAATGCTTTGACAGATGAAAACATAGAGTTAGAGAGTGATGGATGGAGAGATGGTAAAAAGGAGAGATGGTAAGATAAATAAGACTGTAAGAGTGATGGATATCCCTAGTTATGGGAGTGACATTATCAAAGGTGGTGAGACAGAGCGTGGCTGAAATACAATCAAACTATTGTATTTCACTTCTCTGTGTTTGGTAACAATGAAACATGACCATGTAGGTAACACAGACAGTTGGTATCACACAGTAACAAACGTTGCATTTCAAGTATTTGAGCTGTCACTACTTGTGTTTCTGTCACGTTAAATACAGTGGACCTTCAGGCTGCAGAATGTAGGCTTTGCCATATTGGAGTAGTCAAGTCATCAAAACTCTACAGGTCATGTAACACCAAATACTTCTAGTTTCTGAATATCTACTGATCCTGGTTGTCTCTGAACAAACAAGTGACGATAAGCCATCAGGACAATGTGATGAGTGGACAGTGGAGATGGGTTAATTAACATCTAATGTGATATGCCAGTTTTTGATATAAAGTTAAGGTTTGTACACAAAGATGAAAAACATACCTGAAAGTTAATTAACTAAATATTCCAATATTAAAGCAATATATTGTTTAATGTAGATGTCAGTAGGGCAAGCAAGAAAGCAGAGACAGTGTGCAAATAAAAGGAGCCGAGGGCAATTTATTGCACACTTGAATGAAGAACAAAACAACGGTAGAAGGCTACCACCTGAAAACGAGGCACGCGCAGATTAAACTAAATGTGTCGGGCTGCTTCGGTGGCGCATCATTCAAAACCCCACCGGTCCGCAGTACGAGTGATCTTTCCCTCACTCGGATTCACCTGTAAATATAAGGATCAGAAAAACAAACAGCCGTTACACGTCAGTTACAACAATGCACCAGTTCAATTCGACTTCCTTTTAAGCAGTCTTGATGAGCCCTGACGGGGAGCAGGTGTGGTGGGCGGAGCTGAGCTGCCACCTTTCTCTTTCGTTGCGGTGCCGCTATCCAGGGTCCTGCCTGGTCTTGGTTTTGCCACTCCATTGCCCCTGCGCCATGAGACACAAACGAGAGCGACCCGTCACATAGGCCCTCTAGTCTCCACACAGGGAGAGTTAGCTAAGCAACATTCCACACAGGGAGAGTTAGCTAAGCAACATTCTACAATCTGGTATAAGCAGATAGATCGCTACGGAAGAGTCTTCCTTTTTGCTGGAGAGCTCACAAAGCAGCAGTCTACACCCTGGTGAGGGGAGAGTTAGCTAAGCAGCAATTCTCTTGTCAATACTACTGGGCCATTGCTTGATAGCATATATGGATTTCTGTTTGTTCATCCATCCACTTTCAATGCTAATGTATTCTCAGCCAAGGAATTGCTTGTCTGTAATGTGTGTATCTATTTATCGGCACCCCTGGGTGATGTCTTTATTCTGCAGAGGCAACTATATTTTTTGCCTTTAAGTCCTGTGGTGGTTGACTGAGAGAAGTTCATGTGTCATAGGTTTTACGCTTTGGTTAGGTAGAAGTGCACATAGTTATGCACAATACATTAAACTTCTCATTCATAGCATGGTGTAACAGTGACTACAGATGAGTATTACGTTCTGTTGTTTCCAGCGTTTGAAATCACTGTGATTGGTTAGATGTGGTCTGTCTCTGCCTGCCTGTGTGTCTGACTCAGTTGTCAGCACAGTTGGTATTCATGCCACCCAGCGGGCTGTGTACTTATTCAGGAAATACATTTGAATAAATCTCCAATAGATTACAACTCCCTCAAGGTCTCGGGCAGAGACGCAGCAGCAATCTCCGGAGCCTTCGCTTCCAACAGGGCAAGGAAATTATTTATCCTCCCTTTTTGTAGATAAAAGATAAAATAAGCTCCTTGAGATGAGAGATTTCACATTCCAAAATGAATTCTCTCTAAAAAGACAAACATGCCCTGAGTATTTTTTAATTGTATTTGTTTATCGTTGCTGTTCAGTAAAATGTGTGCTAAGAATGTTGAAATGTTTTGCCATTCAGACAGTGAACTCTGCTTACCATACCTTTTAAATGCTCTCTCTGTAGTCATTAGCCTTAAACCTGATTCCAGACAGCTTAGGTGACTGCTGACAAAAATCGATAAGTTCCTCACCTGAGTGAAACCCCATACAGACCCTGCAGAATGAATTAGCTGCACTGCAGGAGTCACAGAAGAATAATCACATGAACACAATGGGAGGCTGGATCAGTGAGTGTAGTTACTGGGTTCTGGCCACTTGTTGTAAAAGTGGCACTGTTGAGCCAAACTGGGTCCCTGTAAATTGAAAGTGATTACACATCCAGCTCAAAATGGGGTGTTAAAAAATAAAACAATTGGTTACTCGTAAAAATCACATGCTGCATCTTAAATGCATGCAATGGCCCACAATAAGCCTAAAAACATGAAGAGTATGATTACTCATGCATGAAAACTTACGCTAAAAGATACACTCTGAAACACATAATCAAACATGCATGCACTTGTTTCTTATCTGTTAAACGTTTCGGTAACTCTGGCCTCCAGATAAAGCTCCTGTATAGAACAGTTTGCCGTGAGTGTGTGTTCTGTTACTCCGCTACATCTCTTTAAATCTATCTCCACCCTGACCTCTGACCTGGCCTCTCCAAAGGTCGCCCGCTCCCCTGTGGAGGATGTGTCTTAAGAGGCTTCTCTCCAAGACACACATCGATCAGAAACGCATGAATCACTATGTGTGTATGAAAGGACATGCCCCTCCTATGGTAAAATCATAATACGTGTTTTATTTGATGGGAGGTTGACCCCTAAACTGAGCAATTTGTTAAAGCATTTGACACACCACCATTTCTAGACACACAACAACTGACGGGCAGATAAAAGGAGTAATGATGAGTAGGAGGGCTGGTGTGAATGGAGCTGCTAGTGTGAGGATGGAGAGATGGGTGACGAATTAAAGGATAAACCTGAATAAATTACTGGAGGAACATAATGAATGCAGATGCTGTGAGGGGCATTTTCCTGGCATGGTTTGAGTCTACATGTCCCCTTAGAAGGGAGGGTCATCATTTACAAAGATATTCTCGTGATCACCTTTATCCCATGGTGAAACATTAATATCCTGAGGGGACTGGTCTCTTCCAGGAGGACAATGCCCCCATCCACAGGGCACGAGGTGTCACTGAATGGTTTGATCAGTACGAAAACTATGTGAGTCATATGATATGGCCTTCACAGTCACCAGATTCCAAACCAAATGAACACCTGTGGGAGATTTTGGACCGACATGTTAGACAGCCACCATCATCCACCACCAAAATGAGGGAATATATTTTAGAAGAATAGTGTTCATCCCTGCATTTTCAGAGACTCGTAGGATTCCTGCCAAGGTGCATTGAAGCTTTTTTGAAGCAGCTTAATGAGACACATTAGTTTGTCACCCATTTCTAGGTATGTATGTGTTTGCATGCAGCCAGTGTTTTAGGGTTGATTACTATGGCCCAGAAGATAAATATGTAGTGTCTTCTTAAGCTCTAAGAAATATGGAAGATCTCTGTTTTTTATTATTTAATTTAATCACTTTAATCTAAAAACCATTAGGAGCAGTGAGAAGATGAAAAAGAGAATCCATTATTGAGCTATTCTTTGGAGTAACAAGCATATTTTGGAACTTAGATTGAGTTGAGTCATTATTGAGTTTGATTTGAGTTTTGACTTACAGATGAACACAAGTGTCTTAAATAAGATACATTTGAGATAAAATGGAGATCTCCCTTTACAGAAAGTGTACAAATGTGCCTACCGTCTAAATTGCCTGAATGCAAAAATGTATGTGTGTGTGTGAGAGAGTTATTTTAGTTTGATTTTTTTATTTTCCACGTTCTTTGGCAATATTGACACATATTGGATCACCAAGCAAGCCTATTGGAGTGTATTCAGAGAGGTGACACAAACATGGGTTGTTTGAGGAAGTTGGGCTGGAGATGACTATAAAACAACATTAGGCCATAAAGCTAATTGAGTATTTATAGGTATTTGGGAACTGGGTTCCGTGTAAATGCTCTGCTCAATGATGATGTGGGGCGATGAGGGGGTGGTCCTGGCATGCTCCTCTCCCTCAGGGGGGATGATAACTGCTTTGGACCCTCTGTGATCATGAATAGCACACACATCTCAGTATTACTACTGTCTTAAATTATAGCCCGCACATTTGTATTTGACTGTAGTTTCTGTAAGTTACTCCATTTGTGTTTATCCTATGTATTTTCAAATGATGTGATGTTGTTGCACTATGATACAATAGTTAATTTCAGTCTAATTATTTTCCTAAGTCATCAGCATTTTTATTTAGTCATCATCACTTTGCTGCACCTGCAGTTAGCAGCCGAAGCAGGAGTAACCTCCTAGTTACTGGGGAACAGCCTGGCTCCTCTGTGAACTCTTTCACTTGCAATTTAATGAGAAAATACAGTTCACTCCACCACAGAAACAGCCAATTATCCTGCTAGACAGCTGTGTGCTCATGTGGGCAACTTCTAGTTTGTGTGTTACTGTTCTCGTTTATTGTCTTATTGGTCTAGTGAGATAGCAGGACAGCTACATCCATCCAGTGTTGTACAACCTGGTCTCAGTGATTCACAGAGCTCCTTCCTACCCATTGCTTCCTCTGGTGCAGTTCCACAATGTCGTTTTCGGAGATTAGCTCAGCCACTCTTTCATGTGCCCATGCAGGTTTGATCTGGGCTCTTGTCAGCAAACAGCATTGTTCCGTTTGAAGTGGAAATGTGGGGGCCAGGCTAGTGCTCTCACTGAGTAAATTGACTTCCTCTCGCAAAGACACTGACTGATTTCCCTCTTTCTCCCATGACTGTGTTCACCACTGATGGATAACAGTTCACTGTATAAAACGCAGAGGAATGGCCGATAAGATCAAGGTTTTTATCTCCAACGGTTCACTACAGAGATTTGCATCAATCAGAGGTGACTGCGGTCTTAAAACATTGTTTGCCGGAAGTGTAAAGTTAATATGTCTAAAAAAAATATGTAGGAAAAGAGGAATCGTAAAGGCAGACAGAAGTTAAACACAATCCAGAAGGTGCTATGACATCAATGTGAATTATTGTGGAACCTTGTGAGTGTGTTATATATCTATAGCTTTTTCACTTGTCTGAGGACCTCTGTTGTCGTATTATCCTGTTTGATTTGATGATTCAACACTGCGCAAGGCAGCTCAGCCCTGTGTCCTCTAACGCAAATGTCAATTACACACCGTGACTCTGATATGAGGTTCAATTTAACAGCTTCAATCTAATGGCCATCACTGCCTCCCTCCCTACTCACTCATGCTATCACCCTTTTATTCATTCTAATGCGATATTATCTGACAAGAGGGTTTGGAGGATAATATCACCAGACAGCATTTGTAAGACAGCTTTACTGAAAATAAAAAAAAATGTTGATAGCCAATATGTCTAAGTAATTAATCAAAATTGATGCATGGACTGAATGGTTTGACTGACTGACCTGGGAACTGAAATTCTCATTAGCCATTTCTGTAATTTTTTTAATGTGAATATAAGTTTGGTACGTAGAAACGTTATAATTAGAAAGTATTGTCATAGTTGCTATTATGCCAGGTAATTAATAAACTTCTAAATAGGTTTAAAAATAAAGTCAGTTGCCTTTTGTCAGTTACCGATTGATCAGCACAGACATTTGGCTGAGGTGGAGCTCAAACCCTGAGCACCAGTGGGCATGTGTGGTTTGGATTCAGAACTTACACATTACAGCAAGCTCTGACATTAGTTTTAGCTTCTAATATTTGCAGAGTGAGCTAATAAGGATGTCTATTAAATCATTCTCACCCTCGATTTCAGCTTTGACCCATCCTTTTAAACATTTAAAACATGCTCAATCCGCCACAGAAAAAAATCTAACTGTAAATGTTTTGATAGAGACCTCATTTTGTAAATGAAAACCAGAAATAATGTTTTACTATAACTTAAAACATCATGTTTCTGTTTTTTTACCAGAGTTAAAAGTATGATTTCACGTGTCACCATTTAAATATCCCTGACTCAAACATGTAAGGTTTCCATGCCAGTAATACAACAGACAATTTTCATCCTGTTAAGCCGCACTCTGTTTCAACTGAGCATTACAATACTGTGGTACTGTCATATTGTTATACTGTGGAACTGTCATAATGTGGTACTGTGGTATTGACAAACTATGGTACTGTCAGACTGTGGTATTGACATACTGTGGTACTGTCATACTGTGTTATTGTCATACTGTGGTATTGTCATACTGTGGTATTGTCATACTGTGGTACTGTCATACTGTGGTACTGTGGTATTGACATACTGTGGTACTGTCATACTGTGGTACTGTCATGCTGTGGTATTGTCATACTGTGGTGCTCTCATACTTTGGTACTGTCATACTGTGGTATTGTCATACTATGGTACTCTCATACTCTGGCACTCTGTCATACTGTCATAGTGTGGTATTTTGATACTGTGGTTATGTCATACTATGGTACTGTCATACTGTGGTACTGTCATACTGTCATTCTGTGGTACTGTAATACTATGGTATTGTCATACTGTTATACTGTGGCACTGTCATACTGTCATTCTGTGGTACTGTCATACTGTGGTACTGTCATACTGTGCTACTGTCATACTGTCATTCTGTGGTACTGTCATACTGTGGTACTGTCATACTGTGCTACTGTCATACTGTCATTCTGTGGTACTGTCATACTGTGGTATTGTAAAACTGTGGAACAGTCATACTGTGGAGGGCAAGTCTGGTGCCAGCAGCCACGGTAATCCAGCTCCAGCAGCATACTAAAGTTGCTGCAGTTAAAAAGATTGTAGTTGGATGTTGGGATTGATGTGGTACAGGCTGTTCACATGGCGATACATACAAAATCGTAAAAAAATAAAACATACGTCCACATGTGCTGTTTTCGGAGGCAGAAAAACGTATGCCTCATTCGTTTACGCAACATAAAAAAGTCAGTTTACCTTAACCTTACCCTAACTTTAACCGCACCTTACCCTAACCTTAATCTCACCAATCTACCATATTATTCCTGAACTAAACATTCCCCTATTGTAAACAATTAGTCTATTTTTGGAAATGTTCCGGTAGAATGGAGTTTAAATACATCTACCTACGTAATGCGAAAATTTCTATTTCGTACCCACATCTTTCTATGAGAATGCGTTGTGTGGTACTGTCATACTGTGTTATTGTCATACTGTCATACTATGGTACTGTCAAACTGTGGTATTGTCATTCTGTGGTATTGTCATACTGTAGTACTGTGATACTCTGTGGTACTGTGAAACTGTTGTACTATCATGGAAAAGTAATAATCTGGTACTCTGGTACTGTGATAATGTTGTACTGTCTGTCGTACAGTGGGACTGTGATAATGTGGTACTGTCTGTCCTAATGTGGTACTGTGATACTATGATAATGTGGTACTGTCTGTCATACAGTGGGACTGTGATACGATGATAATGTGAACCTGTCTGTCATACAGTGGAACTGTGATACTGTGATAATGTGGTACTGTCTGTCAGACAGTGATACTGTGATAATGTGGTACTGTCTGCCATACAGTGATACTGTGATTCTGTGATAATGTAGTCCTGTCAGTCATACAGTGGGACTGTGATACGTTGATAATGTGGACCTGTCTGTCATACAGTGGAACTGTGATACTGTGATAATGTGGTACTGTCTGTCATACAGTGATACTGTGATTCTGTGATAATTTGGTACTGTCTGTCATGCGGACATTTCTATTATGTACCCACGTCTTTCCATGAGAATGCATTGTGTGGCACTGTCATACTGTGCTATTGTCATACTGTCATACTATGGTACTGTCACACTGTGGTATTGTCATACTGTGGTGCTCTCATACTTTGGTACTGTCATACTGTGGTATTGTCATACTATGGTACTCTCATACTCTGGCACTCTGTCATACTGTCATAGTGTGGTATTTTGATACTGTGGTTATGTCATACTATGGTACTGTCATACTGTGGTACTGTCATACTGTCATTCTGTGGTACTGTAATACTATGGTATTGTCATACTGTTATACTGTGGCACTGTCATACTGTCATTCTGTGGTACTGTCATACTGTGGTACTGTCATACTGTGCTACTGTCATACTGTCATTCTGTGGTACTGTCATACTGTGGTACTGTCATACTGTGCTACTGTCATACTGTCATTCTGTGGTACTGTCATACTGTGGTATTGTAAAACTGTGGAACAGTCATACTGTGGAGGGCAAGTCTGGTGCCAGCAGCCACGGTAATCCAGCTCCAGCAGCATATACTAAAGTTGCTGCAGTTAAAAAGATTGTAGTTGGATGTTGGGATTGATGTGGTACAGGCTGTTCACATGGCGATACATACAAAATCGTAAAAAAATAAAACATACGTCCACATGTGATGTTTTCGGAGGCAGAAAAACGTATGCCTCATTCGTTTACGCAACATAAAAAAGTCAGTTTACCTTAACCTTACCCTAACTTTAACCGCACCTTACCCTAACCTTAATCTCACCAATCTACCATATTATTCCTGAACTAAACATTCCCCTATTGTAAACAATTAGTCTATTTTTGGAAATGTTCCGGTAGAATGGAGTTTCAATACATCTACCTACGTAATGCGAAAATTTCTATTTCGTACCCACATCTTTCTATGAGAATGCGTTGTGTGGTACTGTCATACTGTGTTATTGTCATACTGTCATACTATGGTACTGTCAAACTGTGGTATTGTCATACTGTGGTATTGTCATACTGTAGTACTGTGATACTCTGTGGTACTGTGAAACTGTTGTACTATCATGGAAAAGTAATAATCTGGTACTCTGGTACTGTGATAATGTTGTACTGTCTGTCGTACAGTGGGATTGTGATAATGTGGTACTGTCTGTCCTAATGTGGTACTGTGATACTATGATAATGTGGTACTGTCTGTCATACAGTGGGACTGTGATACGATGATAATGTGAACCTGTCTGTCATACAGTGGAACTGTGATACTGTGATAATGTGGTACTGTCTGTCAGACAGTGATACTGTGATAATGTGGTACTGTCTGCCATACAGTGATACTGTGATTCTGTGATAATGTAGTCCTGTCAGTCATACAGTGGGACTGTGATACGTTGATAATGTGGACCTGTCTGTCATACAGTGGAACTGTGATACTGTGATAATGTGGTACTGTCTGTCATACAGTGATACTGTGATTCTGTGATAATTTGGTACTGTCTGTCATGCGGACATTTCTATTATGTACCCACGTCTTTCCATGAGAATGCATTGTGTGGCACTGTCATACTGTGCTATTGTCATACTGTCATACTATGGTACTGTCACACTGTGGTATTGTCATACTGTGGTATTGTCTTACTGTAGTACTGTGATACTCTGTGGTACTGTGAAACTGTTGTACTATCAT
>JACXGM010031131.1:0-13060 GCA_016801145.1 Umbra pygmaea
TATGTCCCTGAAATTATTTCTGTGGTAAAAATAAAAATATGTGTAATAAGTTTCCTATGAATTAATACAATACATTATCCCTTAAATGTCACCCTGAATATTTTGAACATGTTCATTCGTCTTGGCTCAAATCTACTATCATCCGGATACTTTGCGTTAATTACAAGTGAGATAATTAAATATTTCATCTTGCCCAAGTTAGTTTTGGTTTTGAAGTCAAAGTTAATGCATTCGCTGTATAACAGTGGCTGGTTATCACGAAGATGACAGATTTGACGTGTTTCCCCCTTTTGTCTGGCTGAAAAATCTCCCGAGCGCTGTCACTGCCTTCCGCCTTGACTTCTCATGCAAAACACAAAGTTTCATGCGCGCACCTGCGTCAGACTGATTCTGGGTGGACAGGATTTACCGCGAGTTTTCAAAATCACGGTAATCAAAGACGGTTTTAATGAAAATTAAATTTTAAACGGTAATACTAACCGTACGGACATTTTATTGTGGTTTACCGTGAAACCGGTAATCGTCCCATCCCTACTTCTGACATACTATATTTGCGTACTATAGTTTGGGACATACTAATTGTAGTCTGGCATACTATATATTATGCATAATAAGCATATTGAGACGCAGTCACTGTCTCTGCCCTTCCTCTTTCTCTCCCCCTAGAGGCCTGTCTCCCTAGCCTATGCTTCCTACTATTCTGTCATTAAAAATACATAAAAATGTATTAAAAAAAACAAAAGTGGCCAAAGGATTAGTTCTTCTGACACATAATACTACTTCCTTTGTGTGTTGAGGCAAGTCCTCTTAATAGGGTTTGAATCATAAGTCTAAACTTCAGCTTTCCCATGATTTCTATGGAGTTGTTTTAATACTTAACAAACACCTGCGTTCCATAGGAGCTAATTCTTTAGACTGAATCAGTGCCAAGGCTGTATTCTGAAACATGACCAGACTGGAGGGAAGGTGGAATGAATTTGATCCAGTGACAAATTCCAAATGACTCTGGAACAAACTCTTGTGTCTATACTAAAAGAGGAAGAGAATGGAGTCTTACAAATACAACACATTACCTTTGCATTAACACATTTCCTTTGACAGTCAAGCAAAAACTTCATTTTATGCTATGTTATTCCACTGTGTTTGGACTGAGATCAAAGCCTGGTTGATATACTGTAGAACGAAAATGGCCCTAATCTTTACTACCTTTTAAACAAGTGTTTTGCCTCCAATAAACAACACTGTGCACGTAATGCAGAAACATCCTACCTCTCGCTTTCAGACAGATGGAAGGATGGATGGACAATGTACACATGCACACCCACAAAATACTTGGCATCTTTCAATATTGCACATATTTATTTTTCTAATGGCAAAGGATCCATGTCCATTGATCAACAGTATTACTAGAATAGTAGTATCTACAGCCATTAATCTTCACGTGTGTATACATGACTGCGTAATGTCTGTAGCATATTTTATGTAAAATATTTCATTTATATTTTCACTGACATTTGTACAACCCTAAATAAAACAAACATATTGCTGGAAATTTAAAACAATAATTCAAGATAAAATGATTTGTTACTCAGATCACATATTCATATAATATGACCCATGGCTTTATCCTGAAGCTATCCTAAAATTAACCATACCAAAAAAAGTTAAAATTTAACAAAAAACAACAAGGAATACATAAAACTCTATTAAAATTTGTTGACTAAGTTTTAAATATTTGATGATGCCTATTTACTACTATTACAAATCACTAGGCTCAAGAATGTCATTTTGGTAGCTGGAATGTGAAATACAACACCAACAACTTTGAACTTGAAGACCAGGAAAAAAACTTGGTCTTGTTTCTTTCCATATCATCTCCTTTATCAGGTGACCAACATTTCTGTCTGTGTATGACAAGTGACTGAAACATAGCAGCAGAGCTCAACCAGTAGCCTTTAAATGGCAACCCTGTTCCCTATTGAGTGCACTGTTGACCAGAGCCCCTAGTCCCCACTTAGTTCACATGTCCCCTTGTCAAATCACATAACCTACACAGAATAGGGTGGCATATCATTGAGTCGAATCAGGGTGTTGAAAGGTCGCCCTGTGGTCACAGCGTGAGAGCTGTATTTTGGTTGCTCCCATGTTTGTAGTGATTGTTATCACCTGAATACACTGGGAAGACAAAACAAAAACAGGACATGACGAGAAGAGAACAACAACATCTGTGGATCACCTTCACAAAACCAGATAGGATTTGATATTCTAGGAACTCATATAGGTCCTATACATTTCTTCAAATCTAATTGGGTGTGAACAATTATTAATACAGTGTAGGTTGATACACAAGCATTCACATTTTGAAACAAACCTCATAGTAGTTATAATGATTAAAAGCTTCATCCAACAGATTTTCTACTAGTTACAGTACTTCCTGGCCCACTACTTTGACTTTCCCAGTTTGTCAATGTGAGGTGGTCGATGCCATTGGGACCCACACTACAATGGCTCTTTTACCCTAATCCCTTTAGCATGCAGTATGTCATGTCTGTGAAAACTTTGTCCTAAAGAACACCAGTGCATAGTATGCACAGCCAATCCTGTCAGCTATAGTCCCAGAGATCATTAGCATCATTTTACACTGTCATTGTTTCCATTGCTCCAAAAGAAATCAAGAAAGTTGTGGATTGGTTTCCATTTGTAGAGTTGTTTCCAGTACTGAGGAACTTTGTTTTTGTACTTCCGACTAGTACAGGCATTTTACCATGTTGTCAATAAACACTGAGTGTATGAAGAAGAGAGGCTAGCTCCTTCTGTGCCTCCTCATCCTTGGACAGCGAGAAAAAGGGGAAAAACATTTCAGAACCAAAATGATGATAAATGGAAAAAACTAAGACTTTATAGCACAACAACAAACCAGTGAAAAGTCAGTACCTACTTCTTTGGAAAAGGTGTCCATGGAAGAAGCAGCATCACACATCTTCTTGGCCTGACCATTCTGTCCCAGATCTTTGTAGCACTAAACAATTAAAAATACAACATTGTCACTGGTGCACATACACATTCATTAGAGAGAGATTAATCAAAAGATCCAATGTTACAATGTGAACTTAAGCCTAACTTACCTTGGCTAAAAACACATAATTTAACTTTGAGTACCTTGGGTGGATCTCTTCTACCTGTGAAATAATTAAAAAAGTATTAAAAACATGCAGCCATGGCCAAAAAGTTCAGTCCAAATTTAATCTGCCAAATCCAAGGTCCTGCCTAAAACATAGCATCCGGAATAACTGATATGCTAATAAATTAAAGGCTCATGTCTTTCTTTACTTTAGATAGGGGGACAGTGCCATTTAGTTAGACAGCAATGTTTCAATGTGAGGGATCTTACACCTTCTCCAAAGTCAAAGTCAAGCACTTTTCAAGCATTTTCAAGGTGCATTTTTAAGCTTTTCCAGCACCTTACAACAGTGTTAAATTATATGTTTACATACATATAGATACTTTATCAAATTAAGTCAGATGTTATTGTGTAATAAAAAATGTAATATTAACATGAAAGCATTCTATAGAAGGGTGACAAATTAAAGGAAAGCACATAAAAAAAGAATGAAAGAATAAATTACAGGGAAGAGCTGCAGTATTATGAGAAAATCATTATTGTAGATTAATGCTCTTGATATTATAATAATGATTATTAATGTTGATTAATAGAATACAGTGGGTATAGAAAAGAATCACCCCCATGTAAAATAATAAAATTTTGTTGCTCTGCAGCCTGAAATGACACAGTTTTTGTTTCATTCAGGTGCATGTACAACTTATATTGTGTATAACATCCAAGTGAAAGATATAATACCAACTTGTCAGAAGAAATAAATTACAAATTAATAAACAAATTCACTGAGTTGGAAAAAGAATCACCCCCTCCCAAAATTACTTGTAAACCCAACCAGGCGTAGTTACCTTCTCAATAGCACACAAAGCCAATTGACTTTCAACTGTGATCAGCTGTGATCATTTTGATTATCTCAGCATGAAACAAGCTTTTCCTGAAGCATTTCAGTCCTTGGTAGTGCAACCGAAGACAACAATCAACTATGGGTGGCAGGGCATTGTCAAAAGATCTACAGGAAAAAGTTGTGTACATGCAAAAGTCAGGAGATGGATACAAAAATGTCAAAGGCTTTATCAGTGCCTAGAAGCAGAGTGAAGTCCATTATTAACAAGTGGAAGGTATTTGGTACAACACAGACCCTCCCTGGGTCCGAACGTGGCTCCAAACTGGATGAAAGAGCCAGGAGGAAACTGGTCAGAGAGTCCTACAGAGGCCTACAACAACTCTGAAGCAGTTGCAGGAATTCATGACAAAGAGTTGTCATTGGGTGCATGTGACAACAATATAAAAAATTATCCCCAAATGTGGCTTGTATGGGAGGGTTGCAAGAAAAAGAGCCAGTCCTCAAGAAAGGCCACATGCAGTCAAGACTGAGCTTTTCCAAAACGCACCTTGAAGATTCTAAGGCCACGTGGAAAAAGGTGTTATGGTCAGATGAGACTAAAATGGAATTATATGGCCTCAATGCCAAACGATATGTCTGGTGAAAATCCAATACAGCTCACCATCTAAATAACACCATTCCTACAGTAAAGCATGGAGGTGGTAATATCACATTATGGGGTTGTTTCTCTGCAACAGGGACTGGGGCAGTTGTCAGGATAGAAGGAAAATTAGATGGGGCAAAATAATGTCAAATTCTTGAGGAAAACCTGCTGCTTTCTGCAAGAAAGTGGTCAATGGGAAGTAGATTTACCTTCCAACATGACAATGACCCAAAGCACACAGCTAAACTGACCACACAGTGGTTGAAAGAGAAAAAGGTGAATGTCCTTGCATGGCCTAGTCAGAGCCCAGACTTAAAGCCCATTGAAAATCTGGGGAATGACTTGAAGACAGCAGTCCACAAACGGTCACCATCAAATTTAACTGAACTTGACCAGTTCTGCGAAGAAGAGTGTTCAAATATTGCAATGTCTAGATGTGCAAAGTTAGTAGAGACATATCCCAACAGACTAAAGGCTCTAATTAAAGCAAAAGGTGGTTCAACAAAATAGTGAAACAAGGGGGTGATCCTTTTTCCAACTCCGTGATTGTTTTTTATTTTTTTCTGACATGTTGGTGTTATATCTTTCACTTGGATGTTATAAGTTGCACTGAGTAAATTCAATTGAATGAAACAAAAACTGTGTCTGTCTTCATTTCAGGCTGCAAAGCAACAAAATGTGATTATTTTACAGGGGGGTGATTCTTACCCAATAATGTTTTTGTTTGTGGGGAAACGCCACGTCATATTCTTGACATTCTTCAAATTTATTATTTTAATTAAGTAGCATGAAAAACCAAATTGTTATCAAATTGGGATTAAATCACATACAGAAAGTGAGCAACGAAATTCGTCAGAATTCAGTCAGTGAGCACACGCACTGAACAAACGTTTTTACATCCCTCCGCCTCCCGAAAATCGACTATCGTTAGCATGCAAATTTTCCAGCTAACTTAAATAAATGTAATTGACCGAATCGAAAATTCCCTACAGCTGATGATAGTCATGGGTTCAATCCTGACCACGGATCCCCAGGCCTCCAGCACGAGGCAGCACAAAAGATGCTGATGAGGCAGGATTAGGGAATTGGGGAGGAAAATCTGGAAAAATCACAAAAAAAGAAAATTCCCTATAGCTTACCTTTCACATAGCTTGAAAGCACAGACTCTCCCATAGTGAAAAGCTGCACATATTTTTTGCTGACTTTACAGGAGTCTACTCAAGGATTTGGTTCTCATTTTAACCATAATTTGTATTTTTCATTCTCAAGCCAACAGTCATTGAAGCGGCAACCTCCCGGCATCTTTTCATCTCACACTCTGTTATATCAAAGGGCGCACATCAAAAAAGACTGGCAGAACACACTATAGCCACATGCGCAGACTTGTGGAGTTGTTTTTGTTTTATGCAAGAGGCAAAAGCAATTAGTCTTATTTTATCTAAACATTTTACTATTCAGTAAGATAGCAAATTATTATGAAAGCAATGCAATTATGATTTCAAGGGGTTTCAAGCACTTTATCCAATATCCAAGCACTTTTCAAAACTTAGAAACACTACATTAAAATTCAAGCATTTTCAAGGTTTTCCAGCACCCGTACACTGCAACAAAAGTTGCCAAATTATCCATCCCACAAAACTACTTGCACACACAATAATAGACAACATTAACCATAGCATTATTGTGCCACAAGCAATAAACAATAAGCCACTAAAACACATCTGTCTACGAGATGTATGTCAATAAACAGTAAGACACTAAAAGACATTGTCTACAAGATGTATATCAATAAACAATAAGCCACTAAAACACATCTGTCTACGAGATGTATGTCAATAAACAGTAAGACACTAAAAGACATTGTCTACAAGATGTATATCAATAAACAATAAGACACTAAAAGACATCTGTCTATGAGATGTATATCAATAAACAATAAGACACTAAAAGACATCTTTCTACGAGATGTACAGTAAATCAATAAACAACAAGCCACTAAAACACATCTGTCTACGAGATGCATGTCAATAAACAATAAGCCACTAAAACACATCTGTCTAAGAGATGTATATCAATAAACAATAAGACACTGAAAGACATCTGTCTACGAGATGTACAGTATATCAATAAACAATAAGACACTAAAAGACATCTGTCTACAAGATATATATCAATAAACAATAAGACACTAAAAGACATCTGTCTACGAGATGTATATCCGACTAGTCTAAGCTTTGTCATTCGGACCCTATAGCATCAACTTTAATGGTACAAAGCGAACATTACCAGGCAGTGGACAGCTACTGTTTTAACGCATTGGCTGTAGCAGCACAACTTGCATACAGTAACAGAGCAGGATGTGTTTGCTGAAGCTAGACAGCCTCTAACCAGAGTAATTGCAGCCAGGAGTAACAAGTTACAACAGAGACCGCTTAAAACAAACTGATGGATAGGATAGTAGACATGAGGAAGATACATGCAACAAGAGATTCTTGGCTAAGGGCAATTTCATTTCCCTCTATAAAAACATGACAAATGTAAAAACACAGAATAAGCCTTATTAATTTCTGGAGGTCTGGAATTAAGTCAAGGTACAGAAGTGACTCTACGGCAAATCCAGACATGTCACTGGGGCTAACGGTTGTATTGGGATTGTTTCCTGTCTCTTGTCACTTAAGCACAGATTCTACTCATCTCTGTTAGATACATAGCAATATCACTGTGGACGCAGTTTTGTTTTGGAAAAACAATTATTCCAAACAAGAATATATGCTGTTATAGATAAATAAGGAATATGGGCTTAAAGGGTAATCTTCCAGCTTTCATTTGAGGGTATTCACATCCAAATTGCAGGAAGGGTTTAGGAATTACAACTCTTTTATATGTAGCCCTCTCTTTTTCAAGGGACCAAATGTAATTGGACAATTGACTCAAAAGCTGTTTCCTGGACAGGTGTGGGCTATTCCTTAATTATTTCCTCATCAATTAAAGGGATACTTCACCGATTAGCATTAAGCTTTGTATCAGTAGAAATCCGGTAGTATTTTCGAATGACCGTGCTTCCCTCCCTCATGTCACCGAGACGCAAAATATCTCTATTGTGTGTCTGGAAAAAAGCCTCTGATGATGCAAAAATATACGTTTTTTATTGATGACAAACACTGAACTCTGTAAACCTCATCTCCTGTTTCAGGATGAAAAACGATACCTTGAGGAAGTTCTTCAGAGCATCTTGGACCGTGGCACTAGGAGGCTCTCCAAACAATGTCGCAGCAATCTTCCGCTCAATCCATGACAGCTGAGCTACCTAAACAGACCAGAAAGACAACTCAGGGAAACAGGTGACAATAATTGACACTACAATGAGTAAACAGAACAGTTAGCATTTGAACACAGGGAGTCAGGAGAGTAAAAAATCTGAAAAGTACTAAGGTACTACAGTTGGCCTACCCTGTCCACTCAAGATCCGTAATGTAGTTTTAGTTTTATATCTTTACACACACCCAATCAATGTAACAAACAAGACTGTTATCTAATATTCTTGTTAGTTATACTACACACACATACACACACTCCTCCTGTTCTATTGAAATGGGCCCATTCAGATTAGGTGTAGCGTTGCCTTGGCATCATCACAGGGCCTTTCAAAAAGACCGCCCTCTGCCTGAGTGGAAACACTGGGATAATTGTTTTACAAAAGCACAGAGCGAAGCCCTTCAAAGAAATCCATTTGCCCATAAAGTCCCAGGGGTGTCTTTTTTTCTTCTGAGAAATAACCATTCGTCATGCAGTTAAGTACACATGGGATGGTATATGGGGTGTGTGTCTGCGTGTTACTGTTCTATAGAGCACTTTTCAGGGAGTGCAGTGTCCGAAATTAACTTTTAAACATCCAACAGGCAAGCATATTTTTTAGTAGCCAAAAAAATAAATTGTGTTTTTGTATCACATATACATTCACTTCAGTAAATTTAATTGAGCTAATAAGGTGAATACAAATTTAAAGAAGATGGCAGAGCAAAATTTAAAACAAATTATTTTTATACATTTATCAACTGCTAATCAAATCAAATTTATTTGTAGAGCTGCAACACAAAGAATACTGTACCCTCCATTTGAAACATAAATAATACAGTAACTGTGAAAAGAATTAAAAACAAACTAAATCTATATGCTATATATTGGCCATGCTTTTACCTTCTGCTTGAAAAGTATTAGCTACCGCTTTAACACTAGAACCGCCAGGCCTTCCAAACTACCTATAACCGCCAACTGCTGACGCCCATCAGCGTCATTAGCATACAAATCACCCTCATTAAAAACCGCTCTCTCCTCCGCAGCCTCCAGCCAAGCCATCACTGCATCCAGGGATCAAGAGCATCACCTCTATTGTGTTTTTATATGTAAAATGGTCTCAAAACAGATTAATTACATGGAGATTTTTGTTGTTTTTGAAGTAGATGACAGTAGAATACGAAAAGAAAAAAAATATCAAAGGATAAATAAATGCTGTTGTAGCCTATTTTGGTATATGTTTTGCCTTTATAGAATTACAAGTCTATAGAATAAAAATCCACCACATTTACTTCATTCAGAGATAAACCAGTTATATTTTTCTTATTTTGTTGATGAAAAAGGTAAAAACGATTTTCAAATAACTTATGCAGATCACATGTTGTGCAATTAGAAAGTTAGGCTGTTTTGCCGTTTTAATCATTTTTTAATTCGCTCCATTGTTGGATGTTTTTTGGAAACAAATAGCCTGAATTATAACATCTCATATTTATGCTGTTGTATTTTCATAATTGAATAGGCTCTATAGAATTTGGAATGTTTAAATAAGATTTAACTAACATATTCAGACCAAATATATATATATTTTTTTCTAATATTTTTACATTCAAATACAATAGCGAACATTGTATTTGTGGATTTTAGAATTGGCATTGTGGATTTTAGAATTGTTCTATGTACAGTAGTTCTATAATTATTGAAGTATCTGCTTGCCTCAGAAACGCTTTGCGCTGACGAGATAAATAGACTTGAAGCGTAAAATCATTTGGGTTCAAGCAAGCTTCGCATTGCATAACAGCACGCTGTAAAGACCGAGTTTATCTCCATTCAAACCCTATTCTGTGTAGGTGAATATTTCTATGAAAATATGTACAGCTGTTGTAAAAAGCAAGGCTCAATTGAAGACATATTTTTTCCTTTTGAAGTCTATTTCGTTTCTGGTCAAGCAGCATTTTGAAACCAAATCTACTCCATAATAGCCGATAATTGGCTGGGTACCAATGTTAGGAGGCGTCTGATTTTGGCGGTTTTAGTAGGAATTAGGGGTAAAAAAAACTTGGAAATCATCTATAAATAGTTTTCTGTTTGACATTTTTTAAATTGGACAATGGAATAATGTAAAATACAGATATTTAGGAAAAGTCAAGGAAGAAGGAGGGTACAGCTTTCAAAATCACAGATTTTAATTAAAAACTCAAACGGCAGATGGCGTCAGCATTTGGCGGTTCTAGTGTTAAGGTACCCATATTCTCACTTTCCCGGGAGAATATCTTTAGCTGTTACTTTCTATCTTGAATGTGGCTATTCTTGTCAAGCATTTGCAGTTCCAATTCTTCTCGGGCAATGCTTATAAATCTTTCTTTCTGAAAAAGTGTTTTCTTCACATATTAAACGTCAGAAGTACTTTGAATATCCATATGTATTATATGTATGCAATAAATCACAACCTTTGTTTGACCATACTTTAGACTACTTGTTTGATAAGGCATTAACAGTGAATGACACACATCAATTTCATGGCAAAAAATACATCACAAGTCACCATTGCCGGTTCATGTGTTTTGCTCAACCACTATACTTAACAAAATTACTATACACTCACCTAAAGGATTATTAGGGACACCCGGTCAATTTCTCATGAATGCAATTATCTACTCAACCAATCACATGGCAGTAGCTTCAATGCATGTAGGGGTGTGGTCCTGGTCAAGACAATCTCCTGAACTCCAAACTGAATGACAGAATGGGAAAGAAAGGAGATTTAAGCAATATTGAGCGTGGCATGGTTGTTGGTGCCAGACGGGCCGATCTGAGTATTTCACAATCTGCTCAGTTACTGGGATTTTCACTCATAACCATTTCTAGGGTTTACAAAGAATGGTGTGAAAAGGGAAAAACATCCAGTATGCGGCCGTCCTGTGGGCAAAAATGCCTTGTTGATGCTAGAGGTCAGAGAAGAATGGGCAGACTGCTTCAAGCTGATACAAGGGCAACTTTGACTGAAATAACCACTTGTTACAAGCGAGGTATGCAGCAAAGCATTTGTGAAGCCACAACACACAAAACCTTGATGTGGATGGGCTACAACAGCAGAAGACCCCACCGGGTACCACTCATCTCCACTACAAATAGGAAAAATAGGCTACAATTTGCAAGAGCTCACCAAAATTGAACAGTTGAAGACTGGAAAAATGTTGCCTGGTCTGATGAGTCTCAATTTCTGTTGAGACATTCAGATGGTAGAGTCAGAATTTGGCGTAAACAGAATGAGAACATGGATCCATCATGCCTTGTTACCACTGTGCAGGCTGGTGGTGGTGGTGTAATGGTGTGGGGGATGTTTTCTTGGCACACTTTAGGACCCTTAGTGCCAATTGGGCATCGTTGAAATGCCACAACCTACCTGAGCATTGTTTCTGACCATGCCCATCCCTTTATGGCCACCATGCACCCATCCTGTGACGGCTACTTCCAGCAGGATAATGCACCATGTCACAAAGCTCGAATCATTTCAAATTGGTTTCTTGAACATGGCAATGAGTTCACTGTACTAAAATGGCCCCCACAGTCACCAGATCTCAACCCAATAGAGCATCTTTGGGATGTGGTGGAAAGGGAGCTTCGTGCCCTGGATGTGCATCCCACAAATCTCCATCAACTGCAAAATGCTATCCTATCAATCTGGGCGAACACTTCTAAATAATGCTTTCAGCACCTTGTTGAATCAATGCCACGTAGAATTAAGGCAGTTCTGAAGGCGAAAGGGGGTCAAACACAGTATTAGTATGGTGTTCCTAATAATCCTTTAGGTGAGTGTATATTTCACTTGTCCACAGTCTATATTCTCCTTGTCCAACAATTTCTTTTACTTTTACCTGACATCCTGACAAACGTTAATGTCAATTCCTGAGCAAAACAAATGTTTCCTGACATATATTACTGTACGAAATAGGGCTGAACGATGTTGTGTTTTAGCATCGACATTGCGATGTGCGCATGTGCGATAGTCACATCGCCGGAACATGCGATGTGAAGAAGGGTAGCATTCAATGACAGTATAGGTAGCACCACAGTTTACACAAGTTTGTTGTATGGTTTGTTGCTGGGATGACATGCACGCTCCGCATGCCTGCAGAGTGATTGGTTCGCTGTGATTGGTTGTTGTGCCGCTGCTCACAGCCAACATTCTCTGTCACTGGCAGAGCTGTACTAGCGAAAGATGAGCGACAAGGAAAAAAAAGGATGGTTTCGTACCAAAAATAAGGTCAAAATCTTTGGGACTATTTCGGCTACAAAAAATAGGATGTTAACCAAAAACAGGTACTTTGTCAGGAGTGTTATAAAGTTGTGGCTACAAAACAAGGAAGAAAACCACCCATTTGTCTGATCACTTAAAACGGCACCACAAAGCTCTTTACGACGAGTACAAAATCTAATTTCGGATGTCAATCAAAACGAAACACTATTTGCGATGCCTTTGCCAGTGTGACATCTTAACAGAAAGGCTGTCAACGACTGAAAGAAATAACAAACGCAATAACGTTTCATATCATAAAGATATGTTGCAATTACACGCCGTCGCATTTACTTAGCCATGATTATGATGATGACCAACACTGTTTTACTTTGGCACGTTGGCTAAAAAAAGTTGACTTAAAAACAAAAGATTGTGAACTAAAATGCTTATAAGTTCTATTATAAACCAATCGGGGGTTGGTGTAAAGCTGCTGTTTTATAAAAAAAAGTGTACTGCTTTTCTGTTTACAGAGAATGAAGCTTGTTTATTAGTGAAATTATTAGTATCATGGAATGGTAATTATTGACTGTAGCCTACATTGATGGCTTGCAATATTGCAATATATATCGTTGGGAAACAAAACATCGCAATGTAATTTATTTCCAATATCGTGCAGCCCTAGTATGAAAGGCTGTTTCACAAAATGTGCATAGATATTTGTCATGTTAAAGGGATACTTCACCCTACAGCGATCTGGAGGGGCTAGTAGCTTCTCCCAGACATTAGTAGAACAGTGAGATATGTTTAATACATGCCTGGCTAGTGTAAGAGCAAGATTTGAAATTTCGCGGGGAATTTTCACACGCTGACATCACGGTAGAAATCCAATCGACTGTGGAGATAGGAAAATGAATGTAGGCATGT
>JACXGM010031132.1:0-13059 GCA_016801145.1 Umbra pygmaea
CCAGTCCTGAAAATGGCACCCCATGATCATGTACGGTTTAGGCTGTAGTATCGGTTTTACCGGAAGAATAAGAATAAGAAGAATAAGAATAAGAAGAAACCTTTGAAAAACAATAGGGTTCCACAGCTCCGCTGGAGCTGTGAACCGCGTTGCTTTGCAACGACGGTTCCCAGCCCCTTCGGGCTTGGACCCCTAAATACGTACTTTGCATTAAAAAAGCAAACACCACTATACCTATATTATATATATTTCTTAGTTGTGTACTTGCATTATCCTAAATGTTTCCACAAACTTTCAAAACCAGAGAAAATTGTAATATAATTCGAAGACACGGGACATTTCATTTTGTTTTTTGTCAATGGCGTCATATAACCTTGGACTGCTCTAGTTGTTCTAAGTTCCAGGGAACCGCCAAACATAACGTGATTAAAGTTATAATATTTTTAACAATCCATTACTTTGTCAGTAAAAAAATTTCTGCCGGAGACGCTAGATTGGAAGGTTGTTATTGCCGACAATAACAAAACCCATGATCCCCTGCTACTTCTCGACGTCATCCAAGTACATCTTTTGCTATTGTTTTGATTGAGAGACCCCTAGCGGACAAAAACTACATATTTTATGTTTAACGGGATTGAGATCTGGCCTCTTTGCTGGCCATGGCAGCAGAGCCGCCGGCAGATGTGTGGTGAGCTGGCATTTGCCCCAGTACTTTTCAAAGTGGTGTGGTGCCGCCCCACCACTTTTAACCCTTCACGTGATTTAAACGCTCGAGCGACAAACGCGATTATCTCGCAAACCCTATAGGCTAGCAACTGAGGGTTGATGTCATTGGAAAGAGGAGAATTACACGCAAATAACGCGTGGTGGCTCATCCCTGTCAGTTAAACGCAGCCAGAGCTATGGTGCCTCAAATACGGTCGTTTTTAGACAGTCACCTTTTTTCCTACACCTTTTTTCCTATTACAGACAGGAAGTAGGAAGCAGGCGCGGTTCTAGTGGGGGGGGGGGGGCACTCACGGTCGCTTGGCAACACTATATTATTTTGGCAACACGAACTCTGATTTGTCCATTCAGAATAATAGTGCTGGTTTTAATTCATTGCAATAACCATTGTGAATTCATTGCAAAAACAAACATTTACATGTTTTCAATTACAACGTTTCATTAAAAACAGTAACGAATATGTTGTACACAGAATATGATTTAATATATTGTCAGTGTCTCGTGAAAACATGATACATTTTAAAAACATTCGCTAGTGTCCAATAACAGACAAATTTTAGCAATACATGAACATAGACCCACCAACTATCTATGCAAATTATTAACAATTATTATTTTCATGAATTACGAGCACTATTGTTTTGAAAGGTTGAAGTGAATGTGTGTGACCCCCCGCTAGAACCGCGCCTGGTAGGAAGTAAAAATTACAAAATGACAACTCTGCAATGATGTAGCACATCATCCTGCACAACACCAACACTTTTTGGAAGTGAAAAATGAATGGGATTTTAAAAACATATGGAAATATAGTAATATACTAGGGGTGCACGATTCATGAAAAACCATCCGAACCATTCGGTTAGCTTGTCTCGGTTCAGTGCGTGTGTAGTCGCACAGTTTGTCTGTACACTGCTTATGTGCACAAACCACTTACTGCCATTATGAAAACTTTCAACACCTATGTTAAAACACTTACCAGAAACGACTAGCGAGATGAGCATGACAAAGCAACACATGGCAGCTGAATGGATGAACGCGTTACGTGGGTCTGGCAGCTGGCTGGTCCCGAATTTCAAAACAGAGTCTAATGCCGTTCTGACTACGATCTCATATTATACAAAAATAATTCACCCAAATGTGTTTATGAAAACATTTTAAGCGAGAAATGGGCCATGCAATTGCTGAATCTCCACTCAACGGTGGAGTGTAGAGTGCTGCAAAGTCACGTCACGTGTATTTTTGTACAAGCTACACGATTTTTGTACGAGCTAAGTTGAAGTTTGATAAATGCAAGTTATTTTACTTGTTATTCTATAATACTTCAAATTCCGTTTGTGCTTGATTACATGATGTAACTATCTTATAATACTGTATCCTAAATTGTGGATAATTAAGCTATATATCATATGCTGGGGTATATTTCTGGAGTGTTAAGATTAAAAGAAAAAATAACAAGAACCGTACATAACCAAAAACTGTGATACGAACCGAACCGTGGGTTTTGTTAATGGTGCCACCCCTAATTACTACCAGCACGCCTTCTCTCTAATACCATTAACAGAACATTAACACACACAACATAATCACAGATAACTTCTTGACACATGAAACATAACGAAACTTAGGGCACACTTAAAGAGGATCACTCTTGTAACAGGTTCGAAGAGAACACAATGTCCAACGCCCTCTCTCTAGTCTGGGCTGTTTATATAACAAATGCTAATTACCTAATCACACACAACTGTACGTAATCATTAATCTAACCGATCCAGAAGTTACCCGACTTTCTTAACCTAAACCTAACAAATGACAGCCCACACTAGAGAGGCGTGACAACAATTAAAGGGGCATGACACATTACAATAATGGAGGAACTAAAACACCATGCACTGCCCTGAATAAAATCAAGGGAAAACAAAACACAACAATATACACATGAAATAACCAAACATACACAGGAGTCCATCTCTCAGTTCAAGATAGTTCATAAACATCAGCCCTCCCTGGGCTGGGTGTTACAGAGTCAAACTTTTGTTTAAAAGCATAATAAGTACGGAAAAGCCACTTAAGATTTTACGTTTTTTAGGTTTCTGTCAAATTGTCTTTTGATTCGGAGTGACAGGGGCACTACTATGATCAAAAATCAAAATCGCTATTTTTAAAACACTAAGAAGGCTTGACACAACATAAAACTTTGCCCTAAGTATCACCAGGGGCTGTACACATGAACTCGAGCATTGAGAACATTGTTTGTGCACATGGAGTTCACTAAAATGAAAAGGTTTTATACAATTCTAATATTCAAATAATATCAAGGGTTTTCATTCAATATTTCCGTCTAAATAAGCTAAATTTAGCTGATGTAAACTCTCAAGTGAAACATTAAAACAACAGAAACAACTACCCACGCGAGACCTCACGTGACTTTTCCGCATTTTTATTTTGGTATTATTTCATATGAGGCTCCTTTTTCAACTACAAGGTCAATATTGTTTTTCACTAACGACAAAACAACAAATAACCCGTGCATTTATATGGAACTAAGCTTTAGGAGCATTCTATGTTTACTCTCCTCCCTGTTACATTGCATTTGGAAATCGACACTCTAATCATGGCTTTGTCTTTCTATGTTGGTCTCTTTTTAAGTTTGCTGCTTATCATATAGAGCTAAAATCAGTTTTCTTATACATTATCTGCTCTGTTGTTTTATACTACAGTGTTGTTTTTTGCAGTTGTTGTTTTTGGCTTTTATGATTCAGAATTATAACTACGGTTTGTAGTAGTTTCAATAGGTTTTTGATTCACATGATCCATAGAGAAAAAACTTCAGACTGTTCCGCAAGAAAGGCCCCGATATTTCACAAATTTTGCCCCACCACTTTTGGACCTGTGGTGCCACCTCTGCATGGCAGGACCCTGACTTTCCTGTCTTGCAGGAAATCGAGCACAGAACAAGCAGTAGGGCTGGTGGTGTTGTCATGCTGGAGGGTCTTGTCATGATGAGCCTAGAGGAAGGTTACCACATGAGGGAGGAGGATGTCTTGTCTATAATGCACTGCGTTGAGATTAGAACAAGCTCAGTCCAATGACGCTGTGACACACCGCCCCAGACCTTTAAAGACCACTCCACCTCGCTCCAGAGTACAGGCCTTGGTGTAATGCTTATTCCTTTGACTATAAATCAGTCTGACCATACCCCTAACTAAAGCGTGACTCAGTAGTGAAGAGCACTTTTTGCCAGTCCTGTCTGGTCCAGCGAAGGTGGGCTTGTGCCCATAGGCAACGTTTTGTCTGGTGAGGATCTACTTTAAAACAGGCCTACAGGCCGTCAGTCCAGCCTCTCTCAGCCTATTGCGGACAGTCTGAGAACAGGAAATGAGCATTCCTGGTGTAACTTGGGCAGTTGTTGTTGCCATCCTGTACCTGTCCTGCTATTGTGATGTTCAGATGTACCGATCCTGTGCAGGTGTTGTTAAACATGTTCTGCTACTATGAGGATGATCAGCTGTCCATCCTCTCTCCATGTAGCACTGTCCTTCCTGTCTCCTTGTAGAACTGTCTTAGGCGTCTCACAGTACAGACATTGCAATTTATTATCCTGGCTACATCTGCAGTTCTCATGCCTCCTTGCAGCATGCATAAGGCAGGTCCACGCAGGTGTGGGAGTCTTTGATTTGGTGTTTTTCAGAGTCAGTAGAAAGGTCACTTTAGTGTCCTCTGTTTTCATAACTGTGATCTTAATTGCCAACCATCTGTAGGCAATAAAAAAAACTTACTTTTTTTGGTAATTGAACAAGCATGAAAATAGGAATGTTTTTAAATAGGCCCAATGTTGCCTATGATGCTAAATGTAATTATGCTACTTGATGGACTCATTCTACAAGTAATGTTGTAACATTGTTCTCTTGCAGGACAAATAGAGAAATAGGCCATTTGTAATTTTATCCAGTGTGCTGCCAGACACAGCGGCGCTAGGGAAGTTATAATAAATACAAATAGCCATATCAATTATTTTGTTAATTTCTTTTGGCTTGTTTTGCCTTAATTTGCCTTTCTGACAGTTTCACTCACTGATTTTAACCGCGTTTTGATTAATCCAAAACCAAAGAGGAAAAGTGTTTTTCAAACCTCTCCCCAGGGAACACCAGATGTTCCATGTTTTTGATCTATCTCTGAGCTAGCACACCTGATTCAACTCATCTGCTAATTATCAGGCCCTTGATTAATGAATATGTTGAGCTAGTTCAGAGGCTACAGCAAAACTGTGGAATGTTTGGTGTGCCCCGAGGAGAGGGTTGAAAAACACTGCACTACTATATAACGGGTTTTGAAAATGAAGGCTATGGCAAATAGGTAAATACCAGACTAGGCTAATTGTCATTTTAGCCAGCTCACTGCGCTGCAAGGTGGAGTCTAATTAGATGTCAAAGATTATGTTTTGTTAAAATTTAAAGTCTTTGCCATCAACAATGGTTGTCATCTATCATCGAGAGATGATGTAATCATCCTATCGCCCAGCCCAATCTGGACACTAATTGGACACTTTGCTGCTCCTTGAACCAGCTGTTCCTTGGCCAGCATTGTCATTCCCTCATCAGTTCATTTCTGAGTAAGCAAATAAAATGTCTACATTTAATTTAAAGTTTAGTATTTGCATTCGGAATCTGTTGCTTTTAACTATCAATGTGAAGTCGCAAGTGCTGTCACTGTCACTGTCATTGGAGCAAGCCATCAATTGTCTGAAAAATAAAAAAGCCATTTGGAGAGATAGCAAAAACAGTTGGTGTGTGGTACATTCTTTAAAGGAAAGAATGCACTGCTGAGCTTAAAAACACCAGAAGTCCCTGAGGACCACGGAAATGACTGTGGTGGATGACAGAAGGATGTTTCCCCTAGTGAAGAAATGTTCACAACAGTTGGCCAGATTCTAAACAACCTCCAGGAGGTAGGTGTGTCTGTCAAAGTGAACACTGAAGAGAAGACATCACCAGAGTAAATACAGAGGGTTTACCACAAGATGTAAACCATTGGTAACCCTCAAAAACAGGAAGATCAGGGGGTACGCGTGGTGTAGCGGGCTGTCTTGCAGGACAGACTATGCCATGATTGTCAGTGGCTCGAGCGTGACTATGGTTTCTCTAACTTTGCCCAGACCTCTAGCACGAGGAAGCACAAACTGACATAGCGCTGCTCAGTATTTATATTTATATACAGGTGTGTTGACTGAGAACAAGTGCTCATTTATAGCAATGACCTGTATAGATCACATAAAATACAATGTGCAGTGAAAAAAATGCAATTAAAAAGCAAGAAGATTTGGGATAGATAAGTCCAGTTGTCTACCACATAATTTTCCGGCGACCACCTGTGTGCAGATCGGGTAACTGTGAATTCAATCACGGAAGTATAGTTGGTGAGCGTAATCATCCCGTGCATGAGCTGACGAAAGGCTTCTGTGTTGGATGAGCAGTGTGAAAAGAAGCGACCGGCTCAGCGACATGTGGTAGGATGACCCATGTGAGCACACTTCACCATCCCGCATCTGTTGGGGGGTTGTGGAGCTGCCAACGTAGCAGGGTTAGTGTGGAAAAATTGGACAAGAATATTTGGGATGCAGCCAAATGCTGCCAAATTGATGGCGGTTTACAGTGCAGAGGGACAATAATCCAAAGCATACTACCAAAGCAACCCAAGAGTTCTTTAAGCCAAATAATTGGAATGTTTTGAAATGGCCAAGTCAATCCCCTAATTTGAATTCAATTGATCATGCACTTTACTTGCTGAAGTCTTCAACTACAAAGGATTTTAAATGTTCGCCATTTTCTCCCCTCACAATAATTCTTGTCCAATTGCCCAAAAACCCTGCCCTGTTGGCAGCTCTGCCACTCCCTGGACAAATGCAAGATGGTGAAGCAAGCTCACATGGTTTATCCAAACACATGTCGCCTAATTGGCCGATTCTTTTCACGCTGCTCATCCAGCATGGAAGCCTTTAGTCAGATCATGTTTGAGATTATTACACTAACCAACTATACTTCCTTGGGTATAATTTATTGGGGTATTCTCTTGATTTTCATTTGCACCTATTGTGTATAGGCTTTTTTGAGTTTCTGTGTGTAACTTTTCTAGTACTGTCATGCTTTTCTCGCCAATTTAAGTGAGAATCAGATTGCAATCATTTTACCAGGTGAAATTATGTTGAAAAAAAATAAAGTAGTTGACTCTTGTTTTGTGGAAAGGTCTTGGATCAGGATGTCCCTAAAGACTCTCCCATAACGTTTCACTTCCTGGCCAAGTTCTTCCCAGAGAAGGTAGAAGAGGAGCTGGTCCAGGAAATCACACAACACCTCTTCTTCCTGCAGGTACACCACATTTATTAACAATCATAGTCTTGCAAACTGTTTCTTCTTCATGGGTGTCAGATGGCTAAGTGGGTAGGGTTGTAAGTGGAAGGTAGGTAGTTTGATTCACAAGTGGGTCAATTGTTGTTGTGCGCTTGAGCAAGGCATTTAACCCTATGAAGCTCCAGGGGATGTCATCGTACTTACTTTAAGTCACTCTGGATAAGAGTGTATGCTAATGAGTAATATGAATGTAATATTCATGTCAATATTCAAAAGTACAGCACATCATAAAAGTCAGTTTAGGATTAATCACTTTTCTTTCTGATTTTACAACTGATGTTTCAAACTCTTCAGAAGAGTCTATTTTAATGGCAACTATTCAAGTGTTTGTCATGTAATTAATTTTAAAATGTGAAGTATTAATTAATGTCTTAATGACTAGTCAAAAGAAGTATTAATTAATGTCTTAATGACTAGTCAAAAGAAGTCTGGTAGCAGACGTCTGATAGCAGCTTTCTATCCTCTGTTAAAATATGTTATATTTAAGAGTTAATCTGCTTAAAAACAGTCTCAATTAGTTTAGGAACAATGCAGCCCCCCAAAAAGATGTGAAACAACAGTCTAGTTTTTAAGCTAGAGCACGTGAACTATTAAAACACATACAGAACACTTTCCGATTTGAGAAATTGTCTGCTAACATGTACGCTTTTTGTGATTGCATATTCAGTGGACTAATGAAATATTGAAAGATATTTTTGGGATAATATTTTGACGGATCATTTTGACAGAGCAAACAAATGTGCCTGATTTCCCTCCAGGTGAAAAAACAGATATTAGATGAGGAGATTTTCTGCTCTCCTGAAGCCTCTGTTCTATTGGCATCGTACGCTGTTCAAGCCAAGGTAAGTTAGGGCCCGTGGATGGGAATGTACATTACAATATGACAAGCTAGTCTAAATTTTCAAGGCTTCTCCAGGTGGAATGTAGTATTTCAAAGCTTTCTTCATCACATGTTTTCTCTCTCTTTTTTTAAGTATGGAGATTATGACCCAAATTTTCACAAACCAGGCTTCTTGGCTCAAGATGAGCTCCTACCAAAAAGAGTAAGTAGTTCCAGTATGGGAAATAGAATTATGTGCTTGTGTGGGCAAGGACTAATGTGTGTGTGTGTGTGTCAGGTTCTGATGCAGTACCAGATGACACCAGACATGTGGGAGGAGAAGATCACAGCTTGGTACGCAGAGCACCGAGGTATTGCCAGGTAAGTTCAGCTGACCATTGCAAAGAGAGATTTCTAAACTCTAACCCCAGCGTAGGGCTTGGCGGTATGGCCCGAAATGGATTTCTCACTATATTTTGTAACTACTAATGACATCTCTATGTCTTTAAAAAGGTTGGAAAATGTGTACACATACGCAATAAAAAATAGATATACTATTGAAATTAACTCAAAGAGTTTTGCAAAACAAAGACATAGTTTTAGAATGTTTTATTAGTGTTGCTGATCTTTATTAATATATTCTTAAATGTATTTCGGTAAAAGAATAATGCTCAATCATATCAGATGTGGTGAGCAAGTATGACACTTTTTTCAGCTCTATTTTCTATACCAGATGTTCTCAATCTTTTTGGCATGTTGCCCTGACAGTGCCTAAGTAAAGAAACTTTGAAATAATTACATAATAGACAAGCTTGTGGGCCCAAGTTCAGGGGTAAAAAAAACACAGGTTCCACTACTTAAGTAGGCTACTGGTGATCAGAAATTAATTTATTTTTTGTAGTGCCACTTTGGTGAATATTTGAATAGTATCACTTTTGACAATGATTTCCTTTATTTTTTTGGTCAAACAATTAGATTAGAAAACAACCAGTCTGTTCAGTAATGGTGCTCTGCAGAAATATATCAGTCAGGTTAAAAAAGCAATACCGGTGATCTAGTAATTACGACAGGTGATATGTATTTGAACTTGAATTTCATCCTCCCATATAATTAGTGCCTAAAATAAGATTTAAGATTTGCTTGGATTTTGCTGTTCTGTGTTTATAAGTTATGAGGAATGCCTGTAATCTCGTGGGATCCCGCGGGATCTCCCAGGATCTCGGGGTAGCAGCCATCAGGTAAGCGTTATTTAAATATACGGCTACTGCGATCCCGCGAGATCACGCACAGAGCACAACATGTATTGCCTAGCAGCCGAGAGTAGAAGCCACCAGGCAAGTGTTATTTAAATATACCTCTGGTGTACTTACAAACTTTTCAATGCCTCGTTTTATAAGTACAGAACCTATTTGTACTACTGAAAAAGTTTGGTAACATTCCCGGCATTATAATTGGGGTCATTTACTAGATACAAACGTGGTTCCATTAGCGCCTGCACTAAGCCATTCGGCTGATAGCTCTAACTTGACCAATGTTATAGCAAGTGAAAAAAGCTTATGGGGGGTTGTTTGGCTCTAGGTGAAGGTGCAAAGGACCCTAGGGTTATATTACTCCGAACCATCACTTTAATACAAAGCACGTTCATTGCTAGTTGGCTTGCTGTTAATCCTAAATAAATGTATAGCGAGTATATCATTAATCATTCATAGGCAATTCAAACTAAGTTGTGTCCGGCAATCGGGCAGTCTTATAACAGACCAATGGGCCCCCCCCGTTATGTTAATAACTGTCATCTTTGAACAACGTCATAACCGTCATCAACGATTCCAAAACCGACACACCCCTAACTGCCACTTTACGTGACTTAATTTAGAAGTGCAAGGCAGTTGAGGACTGATTAGTGGATATTTTTTACTTTTACATGCGATTAAATCCTGACCAAGGACTGGTGTGCGGAAAGGAGCTCTACAGAAAGCGCAATGCAGGGCTGTTGTTCATGTGTACCCTCGCATAAATAATTATTACAGTAAATTAGGCATTTGCCAAATCCTGCTCAAAACCAAATTCAAACATAACGACAAACTCATTATATCATTCTACCGCCGCAGTACCCATTTGTTATTTTAGCCACAAATAAACACACCCAATTCATCTAGACAAAGGCATATAGAATCAGGTGGACAAATTTAAGTACGACCTTCTGTTTCCTGCCTGTTTGAAGATGTTTTTCAAAATAAGCCTTTGTTACTGGGCCAGAGACAAAGTAATCCAGTGATCATTGTCTTTTTGTGTTGTTGACAGGGATGAGGCAGAGATGGATTACCTGAAAATTGCTCAGGACCTGGAGATGTATGGAGTCAGCTACTTCTCCATCACAGTGAGTAATCCATCCCTTCAATCAACACTAGAATATTGTATACAGGATAAAAAAATAACTATAACTTCATGCTGTGTGGAATTTCAGTGGCGGCAGGCTGGGGTAAGACAAGGGCTATCACCCCCATGAATAAGCTAAGCTCTCCCATCGTTTGAATCGTGGCCAACCCTCCCTTTCTCTTGCCTGAAGTGCTCGAAAACATATTTAAGAAACAGTATGGGAGATTCTCAAAACCGTAATGATGTGCAGTTCAAACAGTCCGTCACGGCTCGTTTTATTAGTGACTTGTTCAATTGTACCTGCCGCCGCTGCGCCGGTTGAATTCTGCTGGAATTCCACACAGCGTGAAGTAATAGTTAATCTGTTCAATAAACTTATAAATTGTGTTAAAAAACATGAACGATTTGGGTGGTAATTATATAAGCTTGTATGTGCTGTATAAGTGAGTAGCCCATGTGATCTAACTGTATATAATTTTTCTTCCTTTTTTTACTTTAGCGTTACATGCAGGGCTGTACACTGCGACCAAAATGGTCGCATTTGCAACCTTTTGAAATGCCATTGCGACCTTAAGTTTTAATGGGTTGCAAATGTATCACCGATTTATTTTTGTTCTTAGGTTTTAGGCAATATGCTATGATTTATTATGAGCATTTATTAAAACAGAAATGTGTATTTTAAGAATACGTTTTATAACATCTGCGATTACCCTTCGCCTCCCTCCCGGAATGGTGTAGCCTAACGTTGATTTAAAAAAATCTTCCTCTCATCAAGACGCACGCAGAAATCGCATCAAAATAGCTACTCAAATCTGAAGTTTTGAAACTAAGTGAAAAATGTACAAATTCTTTAAAAAGGAACGTTCAAGTGTAACCAAAACATCACTTGATGTCGATTCACCAGGTCAAACGGAGCCTGTGCGTGAGAATAATGAGGCTGAGAATGATTCATCAGGGAAAACAGATATATGAAATTCGACACCAGTGGCTCGAAGAACACCAGTGGTTAAGGAAGTACCAAGACAGAGCAATGCACTACTGTAAATTATGTGGGCCTTCAAATGTAGTTCTGTCCAAATTTGTAACTGTCAACAAAATCAAAGAAAGACGCACAGTCCAGGTATCTTGCTCCAAAAACAAACTATATTTAAATCACCAACACTGCCTTCTTCAGGCAGACTTATTGCCGAAACGTTGGTGATTTAAATATAGTTTTTTTTTTGGAGCAAGATACCTGGAGTGTGCGTCTTTCTTTGATTTTGTTGATTGTTTGTGTCCGACAAACAGCACCTCTATACACTGGGTACCTGGGTGTGCGCCAGAATATAGCTTTTCCAAATTTGTAACTGTGTCAAAACATTTCAAACACAAAATATTGAAGCTTTAAAATTATAGTATGACGCACGGGAGGTGTAGAGACAGGTACTGTACATATCCCGTAATGCAGCATCACTCCCGACTGCATTTCGGCGTCAAGATTCAGCAAACCACGCAATTAAGGAATCTGAAATTATAATTACATTCAATGTAGCATATAATAGCTATAGCCAAAGAGGAAATGCTATTCACCAAATATAAATCGCAAATTATCCCTTTGAAGAAGAATGGGGTGGCAATTAATCAAACATATGCTAACCACAGATCATGTGCTGAATTCCTCAGACACTCAAGCAAAAGACGTGTGCCAAAATTTATTCGACCCTGTAGCCTACATGTCATTCATAACAGTGATATCGACAAGTTGTGTTAAGAGAAGATTTTGACAAAAGGCATTTGCCGTAAACCACAATTATTAAAATTATCTCGTTCTGCAAAATGTGGGCTACTGTTAAAAACATGTTTAACAAAAAAAAAATTCCAAGGTACTTGCCTAAATCATGATTACCCAATAAGGAAAACGTAACCCTTGACCGATGTTGTAATTGGCCAATGATGAAAAACGATTGGATATGCATAAATATACATGACAATTTTAATAATAATTTTTTTTACTCTAAAACTTGTAAATAACTTTTTTAAATAGTTCATTCGTATTACCATCTTGTGATATACACAATATGTGAATGTGACTGCGTTAAACAGTCTATATAAAAAACATACGTGACACCGGCGAAAATATTTATTAGCTACTAGGATGCCGACATGAGTGGCACCTTATCACTATCCTCAGTTTTCACAATATTCATTCCATTCCAGCTGCAGCATATTTGTGTGTTTTGCAGATTTGTAATAGATCTGCCCACTAGTTTTTTATTGCAGTTGTTAAGCATTTACTTTTCTCATTTGAAATGAATTGAGGAAAGGTTTAGCCATCTAGTGAGGTCTAGAGGGATGGCAAAAACAAACACGATGATGGTGCACACAAATAATTTCAACATACAAGTGAGTATATATAGCCGCTTTCCGACCAAGTAGTTACAGGAACGTAGTTATAGCAACAGTCCACTTCTAAACAGTTCTACTAACTACTCTCCCCAAAAACAGGTTTTGCTATTTGCATTCGCACTGGTGAAGTGGCCATAGGAACTGGTAGAAGGGATAAGGGAGTGACGCAAGCACCGCAATAGGCTTTTATAGCGTTGTCACTAGACTCTAGTGTAGCGCCACATACAAACATTAAACTGTGAAATGTTGTAACACTGGGTGTATGATTGGAGATAAGTGTGTAAATCATCTAATGCGGATGATCTGGTTGTTTTCAGCCCAAGTAGTGCTGGGTTCCTTCCGCGGCTT
>JACXGM010031134.1:0-13058 GCA_016801145.1 Umbra pygmaea
TCGGCACGTGTTCTTGTGGACTTGTTCCCTGTCAGGAGAGCGGTATGTGTATCGTGATGCAGTATGTCGGTATGCAATGTATTACCATTATTGATTGAGCCTTCACCTCGTTAATGTGTCGTACATAATGGTACGTGTATGGTCGAACCAGGCGTACTTCTATATGGTATGTCGTGTCTGTGCCACGGTAAGAGCACAACTAGTATCATATAGGTTTTGTGCAGTTCCTGTACACCTTTGTATTTTCCGTTATCCGCTGTATCATTGATTCACGTACTATGTTCAGTAAACATCTTGAACACTCCTCCTGCGCTTGGTCTCCTGTCTCTCCTACAACACTACACCAACTGTGACACCTCCTCTCCTTCACCCGGGCTGATATAGAAACTGAGCCGACCAGCTGAAAGTGATTAGCTAACGAGATTGACTCAGTCCCCAATCAGCACCAGGTGAAAGAGAGGAAGGCGCCCCACACACACACACACACACATACAAAGAAACCCAAAAACAGAGACACCATGCAATATGCACTGAAATAACTAAAATGTTTTTAACACAAACACATATATATATATATATATATATATATATATATATATATATATATATATAATATATATATATACATAACAAGAGTCCAATCTCAGTTCATATGTCCATTCCAGCCCTCCCTGGCTGGATGTGACATTACCCCACCCCAGGGGCACACCCCCAGGTGAGGCTAAAAGAAAACCAAGCCCCCCAAAACAGCCAAAAAAAGGGAGGGCGGGTGTTCAGAACAATCCCTCCCCCCTACCAACCAAAGGCGGTGGTTCCGCCAAGGGGAAAGCAATGCTGACAACGCTGCAGATATCCCCTCCGGCGGAGAGACGACCCCGGTAGGCTCCGGCGACAGAGGCAGACCACCGGCAGGCTCGTCGCTGAACCCCGGTGGCGGAGGCAGGCACAGGTACTCCAGATGCTGGTCCACAGTAGCCTCCGGCTCTGGAGGCGTCGCCTCCTTATTCCTACGGCCACGCCAACCACCATTATAGCCGCTCTCGCTGCTATGCCAACCTCCTGAGCCCTCTGGATGGCAGCCCCCGCAGAGACAGCGCTCTACTTGTGGCTCAAAGGTATTCAGGACCGGAGAATACGTGGTGGGCCATGGTGGAAGGTGTAGCCCACTACACGACCATAGCTCCCCCCAAACAAATTCCTGGGTAAATTTTGGCCGAGTCACTCTGGTCCCTCGCTACCCGGCTGCTCCAGCCTTTCCTGGTGGACACGCAGCCCGGGAGTGTGAGGTTCTGCCTGTGGTCCCGGTCTCTCGTAGAGGCGATTCATTCTGTCACGGTTTTATGTTGAGTACATTTGTTGTTTGTTGTAAGCTGGGTTAAAGCCCTGTTTTGAACATATTTGTTTTGTACAATACTACAAACAGTAAATATACACAGAATTTTGCAGAAGGTTAGCAGACTAAATACAGCTGCGACCACTGGTCATACTGGCAAACATGCCTCAGATTGTATTTAGCGTCAAAGGCCAACTCCAATAACTCGTTTTGTCCCAAATAAATACAAATGATCTCTCTTCACATCTGCTCCATAAGATCTGCACATCTGTCCAAATAATGTTTTTGAGGCTCATCAGGTACACTTGCACCAGATTAGTAAATGCATTAAAAAAATATGTCAGATGTTGTAGGCTCTGCCCAGAGGGTCATTTCCATTTATCTTGTATTTTTACATGGATTTACAGATTTTTGTCATTTTATTTCACTTTTTTTTATTTAACCAGGTGGGCCGATTGAAATCAGATTCTAATATGCAATGGTGACCTGGCCAAGATAAAGCGCAATGTGCAAGACGACATATGAAGTACCCAAAACTACAAAATACAGAATGCAAATACTCAGAATATATGATGTGAAGTATATGTACATTTTGCGCAATTGAGGTGTAAATTTGTGTGGTAGACCAGTTGGTATGCAAAGTGGAAAGACCATAACAATAGAATAGCTATCTCTTGAACATAACTATGCAAATTATATTGTGCAAATAACTTCAAAGAAATAACTGATTGTGCAGATGAATATGTTCAAAATATTCTATGTATAATGTGGACTCATTTTACTTCCTTTCTTTAGAAATGTCACTCTCTTGGACCATAGAGGAAGGAGTGAAGATCCTCGAGGAGAAAGTTTTGTAAGAATGGAGCGAAGTTTGAGTGTTATTCTCATAATGAAGGGCCCCACCCCGTGAACTAAAGAAATTCTGCCACCAAAAAGTTTTAAATCACATGCTGTTTCATGTTTTTTTTTTATAGGTTGCATTAGTTTATTTGTTGAAGACTAGAATCAGTACTGAAAGTAAAATGTAAAACTACAATATTAATATCTTATTAAGTTGAAAACCATTCTATCAAAACTAAAATATACTAAACACTATCCCAAGTACCTATCACTGGTTCCAATATATATCTAGGCAATCTTAAAACTCTTGCGGGAGTTTCGCAACATTTTGACATGAGCTGTATCCGTTCTAGCCATGACCCTGCCAGAAAGGGGAGACAGAAATTCTGCATTGCAGCTTTAATATTCAACTTTTTATTTTAATTAGTTAATCATGGTCACATGATTCAATGCCATGATTCAATCGAAAATCAACACCACTGGGCACAAGATGTTGAGAAGACTTTGTATAGACCTATTTTTGGTTGTAAAGACGTTGAATAAATATCTTTACAATGACTTGAGTGCCCAGTTGAATTTTTACTATGTTTTCGGTATTTAGCTAAATGTTTATGGCTGTTTGAAATAGTAAAAACAAAACATATAAACCCAAGAGTCTGTTTCTCAAATGATAAAAATGTACAGCTTTATTATAAGACCACCTGAGAAGCATAGGTTTCTGCTCAGGCCAATCTCAAAATAAGCAGGACCTGCCTTATTTCTGAACATAATAATAACACAAAGCATATTAAACTTTATTTAACATTAATTTATTTATTTAACAATTGGTAATTGCAAGTTCTGTTTAATTTATTGTTTTATTGCTTTCCATACCATTAATTATTCAACAGTTTATGTGCACACTGTAGCTGTAGCATTGACATAACCTTTTTTTACTGGCATTTTTTCGGGCCGGGTTTGTTTAATTTCTGTGGCGTCGGACCGGGCCTAGGCTCTGGCCTCATCTTAGCTTGTTTGGGTCTGACCGGGCTTAGTTTTCAGGCCCGATGACAACTCTAAATTGGACATGAACTCTTGAACTTTACACCCGGCACAGCCAGAAGAGGAATGGCCACTCCACTGAGTCTGGATCCTCTCTAGGTTTCTTCCTGGGAAGCAAATTATTAGGGATTCTTTCCTAGCCACTTTGCTTCAATTTTGCATTGCTGCTTGCTCTTTGGGGTTTAGACTGGGCGTCTGTAAACGCACTTTGTGACAACTGCTGATGTAAAAAGGGCTTTATAAAATGAGGACAGATGTTAAACCAGGCCGGTGAAGCACTTAGAACAACAGTGGAGAGAGGCAGCTGGTTGGAAAGAGGTGATTTAGGTGACCAAAATCCAGATAAATCTACTGTTTAGCTACTGTTTTGAGCACATGCAGTATTTTTTAAATAAAAGTGTCTCTGGTTTTTACAAACAAAAGTGTCTCTGGTTTTAATATTAATAGGTACCGTATGTATATGTTTGAGTAAAATGAAAATGTTTGTTTTATTCCATGAACTCCTGACAACATTTCTCCCAAATTACAAATATTAGGGTGAATCCCATTTCTCTGTCTTACCCCTTCCCCTTACCCCTTCCCCTTAGTTTTGAGCGTTCATGTGAGAGTAAGGGCTATCACAATTCTCATTTTGATCTAGGGGTAGGGCTAAGGGGAAGGGGTGGAAACCCCTTAAAACCACGCATTTTCGAGAGCTTACTTGAAACCAAGGTGTACCCAGAATACACTGCGCAACTGGCAACAATGGCAGCCAGATCATCAAGAGAGTTCAATAAATGTATTTTCGGCTTAAATAATTGACTTAGAAATTATGACCGACTTGTTTTGTGCTCTACACAGTCCTGTGGATATATATTTGCAACCATGTTCTTAATTAAAACGTTTTTAAAAATCGCTAGTTTCGTTACATTGCTGATGTGAACAACATTCCCGCATTTCAATGACTATAGCCTTGAATGGACACCATACATGTCTACAGTTTTAACTAAACTACCTTAGCAGCGGATTATTTGATTTCGTTTGATATCTTTAAGTTTGTGATCAACACTTGTCGCCTCTGTTGATGTATCAGCCAGCTAGCGACGATGTATGATAACGTAACAGTAACCAAGTGATGTCTCATTTCATAGGGGTATGTTTTCAACCCTATCCCTTACCACTCGGTTTCGAGGGACAAGGGCTAGGGTTAAGACGAAGGGGTAGGGATAGGGGTAAGACAGAGAAATGGGATTTACCCATTTATAACAATGGTTATTGCAATGGATTAAAACAAGCTCTATTATTTTGAAGAGACAAATCAGAGTTTCTGTTGCCGGCACAATATAGTGTTGCCAGGCAAACAGCTTTTGCTTATAGCTTGTTTGGATGTTGTCCCTGTATTCATTAGTAAAGTGACCCTGTAAGGGTTCAGTTTCATCTCGTGTTCTTATTAGTTTTGTTGCATATACACCACTGATTAATCCACTGGCATAGGCAATTACGTTCCCTGCTTTAGACCAACTAATGGGATTAGGAACGTAATAATAAAACGTATAATACTTTTTTTATTTGTTATTACTTCAAGGTGCAATATGTAATATATGTACTGTAATAAATCCAAGATATCAGATATTAAGGAAACATGTTAAGCTGAAATACTATCTTTTCTGACAACAATGCTGACAACAATGCTAATGTCAGTATTTTTTATTTTTTTTATTTACGTTCGGTGACAGAATTTATGTTTATGTTTTGGCCTGTGTGTTGATATGGCATATTTGTAAAAGTGCAAACTCAGCGCGCTACAGCCATGGAAGCAGCAAACAAACGTACGAGATCAACAGAGATGGATTCTACCCAAAATTCAGCTTGAAAAAAACACGGTTTGCTTATCATGGTTGCGCTGATCTTGTTTGTCACGTTAGTTTCGATTCTGGGGAGGAGGGGGCAGAGGGAGACGAGTCAGGTATTTTGGATTTGGACTGCAGTACCCATTTTAACCACTGGCTGTCCATTTTACATATTGGACCTTTAAAGCATTACTTCTCTCGGATTGGATGCGTTTGGTTGCTCTCCAGCGACTCCTTATGTGAAGATCGGGTGCCTGTAAATTCAATAGTTGGTGAGCATAATCATTTTGTGCATGATCTGACTAAAGGCTTCTGTGTTGGATCAGCAGTGTGAAAAAGAATCAGCCGACTCTGCGCCGTGTGTTTGGATGAACCATGTGAACGCCCCTCACCATCCTCTCTGAACAGGGAGTTGAGGAGCTGCTGAGTAGGCAGGGTTAGTGGGAATAGGACAAGACCGACTGAAAGGGAAGAAAATGGAGGGAAAAAATTACATTTTGAAGAAACATTTTGCAACTCTCAAATGTGAAACTTCTATTCTTCTATTGCAGTTAAAGAGGATAGCAAAATGCTATCTGATTAAGAAAAAGGAAGTAGTTTATTGTGGTTGAGACTGGGAGGGTTAAATGTATTATAGATATAGAACTCTGCTTTATATCTACAAGAAAATGCCTGTCAAAGGGGAAATATGATTCACCTTTAAAAATATATGCCTGTTGCTTGTTTCTACGTGCAGTATATTATGGGCTGTGCATGTGATGTCAATAAAACATCCTATATATAGGATTCAGTGTCACACATTTCACCTCACACTGCATGCTGTGAAACAACGTGGTTCTGTGGGGTCGTATCTCCAATCGCCCCTGGATGGTTGTTTAAAAGGGAGGTGTGAAAACCTGCTGCAAAATCAGAGAACTCAAACTGTGTACCAAATGGGCCTGTGTCATCAGAACATTTGCATCGTAACTAGCAAAGCATATGGTTACAATGCATATGCCCCTCCTTAGGGCTTGTTCCATAGCTACATTCCTAAATGTTGACAGGGCATTTGTTGTACATTCTTGTGGTGGACATTTGCTGCCAGTTTAACTGATGGATTTGAATCACACCTTGCAGTTCATCCTTGTCGACTTAAAATGGGATGGGTTTTGGTGATTTAAACATGTCCACATTCTTTATCTGAACACACTGTCCAAGGGTTTACCTAGTTGATCTGATTTCCAATTAAAGGCAATGAATCAAACATTCTTTAGTCACAGATAGATTTAGACACAGAGCCAGATGGTCAGGCAGGATGTAAAACTCTAAAGCATCCTGTTGTTATTTCCCATCCCCAAAGAGTGAACAGCCCATTGTGCAAGCAAAATGTTCTGTCGATTACAAAACTGTTTTCACTTCTCAACAGTAGAATATGTTTAAGTAAAAAGAAAAAAATGCATTTTTAAGAACAGTGGTCCACATTTCTTTTGTCCAGACTGATCTGGGTCTCTGCTCGGTTGAGAGGGTTGCACATACATGCATCCCAAGACTGTGCTGAGCCTATGACATACTACCCTGAAATGAAGCAGAGGAAGTTGCGTGTAGCTTTGGCATAGAGCTTGGTACAACTAGGGTTGTGGGTTTGAGTCCCGCAGCAGGCAATTACAAAAGGTTTAAGAAAATCTCTGCAGTCAATACTTGCATTTTCGCTCAAACTGGTAAGCCGAAAGCTAACTTAGCTGACTTGCTAGTTAGATTCCTGGCGCATGGACACATTTTTGCTTACATGATTTTCCTGTTACAGCTTTCACGTCATACAAACCTACAAACGTACACGTTTTATCTATAATCTGTAATTTAACAATACAACTGTATGTGTGTGCGATCCACGTTTATGTATTCATTTTTCCTTGCTAGTGAAAATGTGATTTTTGGCTCAGCATTTAGGGATGGACTTATAATTGCACATAGAATCTGGTTTACTTTTGTTTAGTCTTTAACACTTAGGTTTATGGTTAACATTACAGTGATATGTAACGTACATATGTATGTTTGTATCTGTGTATGTGAGGATTACCTAAACCATACTAGTTGTAGTGTGTAATAAGTGTATGTTACGTCTCAGATGTGAATACTGGGCTTTTTATGCATTATGCTTCACTGCTATCTCCCATAGGGCAGTTGACCAAATAGCCAGACTTTCCTTCCTGTGTTTCAGAGATTACAATGCCACTAATCCAGTAGATTTAAACATATCAAACACAAGCTATGAAAGAAAGGCAGATGTTAATATGTAGTGAGTAATCTCATGAAGCTGATACTGGTTATGCCAGAAAACCGCAAACTTACTGTTTTCATTTTATTTCACGTTTATTTAACCAGGTAAGATGATTGACAACTAATTTGTAATTTGCAGTGGCCATGAAAAAGCATGACAGTGCGTATTGACGTTACACATTATTCGTGAGATGGGCTCTCTCGCTTTTCAACACCTCCCTCTTTTCTCTTCCAGCTTTCCCTTCTCCCGCTTTCTTTTTTCAATACACCCCCTCTTTTCAATACGTCTCTCTTTGACTAGTGAGCATTCCCGGCATTCCACAACGATGACATCAGCAGCTGTGTGTGTTTACAGGGACTCCATATCATGACCTTAGCGCATAGCCTCACTAAGCAGAAACCCAGAGGCACCCAAACACTGCCTCATCAAGCAGAATATGACGGTGAAATCTACACTGCACTATACAGAAAAAACACACGCATTCACACACATCCATACATGAGTGTACCTACAGACGCTGTGTTTTCCTCTATTTTCAGGATTTATATATTCTATTTTAGTTGAACCACTAACCCTAAATGTAACATTTCTTCCAACACTGACCTAAACCATAAACCTACAAACAACAATCAGGACATGCAAAATGTCAGGTTCTCCTTTAGTCATGTTCTCCTTTAATGTCACGACATTCTGGTGAATTTTGGTCCTAATAATTTTAGACATAAACCCAAACGGCATATGTGTCAGTGGTATTTCTTTATCACCCTGGGGAGAAGATGTTTACAGCAAAAGCCCAAGATGCTCTGAGAACGGTGGAGCATAAAGCCAGGCTCTCCTGGTGCCTTCACAAAGTGAGAGACCAATCTGGACATACAGTGAGTGACAGAGAGCCAGATCTATTAAGGCGATCTGACAACAATCTGCTGTGACAGATGTACTGTATGTGTTAAAGCCAAATGACCCTGACCTCTGATCTCCTTGTAAGTAGGCTGAAGAAAGCCTCCCTTATAACATGACTCCATACCGTTGCACAGGATTGACTTCAGGAAGCTAGCCTCGGGTGTGGCAAAAGAGAAAATTCTAGTTAATGCTTTCCTCGCTGCTTGACTATGGCTGCAATACAGGTTACCCTTGCATAGGTGAAATTTCATTTTGGTAAAAAAACAGTATATTTCACAATATGGATCTATTATTGAATTTCACAACAGATGACAACATAGTAATATTTCAGACATGGTCACATTGGTGTTACAAGGATTTCCTAAGGAGCATTTTCACATTAATATAAACTCACCGGCCACTTCATTAGATTCACCTGTTCAACTGTTCGTTAACACAAATATCTAATCAGCCAATCACGTGGAAGCAAGTCAATGCATTGAGGCAAGTAGACGTAGACAAGATGATCTGCTGAAGTTCAATCCAAGCATCAGAATGGGAAAGAAGGTGATTTAAGGGACTTTGAACGTGGAATGGTTGTTGGTGCCAGACTGACTAATTTGAGTATTTTAGAAAGCGCTCATCTACTTTGATTTTCCCGCACAACCATCTCTAGGGTTTAGAGAGAATGGTCAGAAAAGGAGAAAATATCCAAGAAAATATTCAAAAGATAATGTTTCCAGCATAGAAGAAAGGCCTGTTATATTTAACTCTACTGAATCTGTTGGTAAGTGTTGCCAGGAGACAGATCTATTAATAGAGCTTGGAAAGGGTGGTAAAAGTATGTTAAAAAAACAACTCTCAATTCAATCTTTATTCCTGTTTAAAAAACAACCCGTAATTAACATTAGGATGCTATTTTGGTTTAAACAACAGCACCTAACTCTCCATACTGTAGTCAACACTGAGCAATGGCAATTAATTAGCCACACACCTTCCCCGCTGGGCTCACCAGAACTGAGGGGGCATTATCACACTATCACTTCCTCTGACATCACCAGCTGATACTACGTAAAAGAACAAACAAATATGGAACGGGTCTAACTGGATGAATTACTGTGAATAAACTGACAAGTTCCATGCTAAGAACTGCAAGTCTTATTTTGACTATATAACCTTTTTTTTCATTTAACCTTTATCTGTATCAGAAAATTTAGTTAAGAACTAATTCTTATTCACAACACCTGCAGAAGGCGACAGGTATGTAGGGGGCACAGAGAGTAAGGACACAGACAGTGGCCGAATCGAGGTTCAAACCCATGTTGCCGGGGGGAAATATGTTCCAGAGTCAGGAGTTTAGACCACTACACCACTCTGTCACCTAAAAACACATGTGAACAGCAAAGTACTAACAGGAAACATAAAACCAGCACATAGTGAAACCACTAAAGTACATAGACACATGGCACCAGCTCAGATCATCAAATGTTAAAACCAAGCACATAGTGAAAACACCAGTAAAGTACAAAGGAAGAATGCAGACAATAGAGCTGTAGATGGCAGCACTTATGAGTAAAAACATATATAATATTAAAGACTATGAAAACAATACATCAGGACACAAAAATGTAAGATACAGGCAAAGACAACAACAGGGCAGAACTACAATAATCAGGCATATATATATTATGGAAATGTACAGTATATGTCGTATAATAATATATTAAGATCAAAGATTTAACATCCTAGAGGATTTCATAACATATCTTTCAAGTCGTATTTCTATTCTACTCTATCTAGGCCAGATGCCATATCTGTTTGTGTTGTCTTGTCCAATTCTATTATCATTGTTCCCCCTCAGTCATTGATCACTTTAGGTCATTGTTACCCCCTAACTACTGTTACCCCTCAGCCATCGTTACCCTTCAGTCATTGTTCCCCCTCAGTCATTGATTACTTTAGGTCATCATTACCCCTTAACTACTGTTCCCCCTCAGTCATCGTTACCCTTCAGTCAATGTTCCCCCTCAGCCATCGTTAACCTTCAGTCATTGTTCCCCCTCAGCCATCGTTACCCTTTAGTCATTGTTACGCCTCAGTCATCGTTACTCTTCTGTCAATGTTCCCCCTCAATCATCGTTACCCTTCAGTCATTGTTCCCCCTCAGCCATCGTTACCCCTCAGTCATCGTTACCCTTCAGTCATTGTTACCCCTCAGTTATCGTTACTCCTTTGTCAATGTTCCCCCTCAGTCATCGTTACCCTTCAGTCATTGTTACCCCTCAGTCATCGTTACCCTTCAGTCATTGTTACCCCTCAGTCATCGTTACCCTTCTGTCATTGTTCCCCCTCAGTCATCGTTACCCTTCAGTCATTGTTACCCCTCAGTCATCGTTACCCTTCAGTCATCGTTACAGTTGTGAAGTGTGCCTGTGTTACTCAACTGAGGCTCTAAGGTTCTGAACTCTGCCTGTGTAACTCAACTGAGGATCTAAGTTTCTGGACTGTGCCTGTGTTACTCAATTGAGGCTCTAAGGTTCTGAACTGTGCCTGTGTTACTCAACTGAGGCTTTAAGGTTATGAACTGTGCCTGTGTTACTCAACTGAGGATCTAAGTTTCTGGACTGTGCCTGTGTTACTCAATTGAGGCTCTAAGGTTCTGAACTGTGCCTGTGTTACTCAACTGAGGCTTTAAGGTTCTGAACTGTGCCTGTGTTACTCAACTGAGGCTCTAAGGTTCTGAACCGTGCCTGTGTTACTCAACTGAGGCTCTAAGGTTCTGAACCGTGCCTGTGTTACTCAACTGAGGCTCTAAGGTTCTGGCTGTTTGTAAGTATATGTGTTAGCTAGCAAGAAACTTTACCTCAATGCAAATTGATTGACCCGCGTCACCTCAGAAAAGCAATATCTGATCACAGGTACAACAATTCTCCATTTACAATGCAGAATTACAAAACTGAAACCACATTTCCAGCATTGTTCTGGGTAGACGATTGAGCTAAAAAATATAGAGAGGTCGGTGGTTTGATTTAATAGGAAGAGATGTGATCTCATGCAGCCAGACTCCCACTCTCCCCCCGGCTCTTCTACCCAAAGTAAAGACCTTCTCTCCCCCTTCTCTCTGCGTCCATCTCTCCCCCTATTCTATCTCCATCCATTTTTCTCTATTCCTTCGTCCCTCCCCATCGTCTCCATGCACCATGCTGTCTTCCCAGGACGGACACACAAGCGCACACACACGCACACACACACAGGCGCACACACACACACACACACAGGTATTCTTTACTGTTGGGAGACACTTCCTCCCCTTCTCCTCCTCCATCCCATTCCCCATTCCCTTCGTCCCCAGGGTCGTCTCCTGGGTTCCAAAACATCTGGGGCCTCATTTATAAAACTTTGCAGTGGATATGCATCAGAAGTGGCGTACGGACGAATATAGAATATTCTGATTCATAAAACTGTGAACACTACCTCAATTTCCCTTTATAAATCACAATCAACTCTACATGTGGCGCAGCTTTGGCTGCTTCATGTCACGCCCATAGTTGGCCATAAATAGTCAGTGAAACGCCCCCAAATTAATATTCATTGATTGAGACATCATGGCAAACACGGAGAGGAAAACCAAAAAAAGAAATTTCTCTTATTGTGAAGTAGAAGTTCTTGTTGGAGAGGTAGAAAAGGGGAGGAACATTTTGTTTGGAGGGCACAATGTGGGCATCACTAATTCCAAAAAGGCGTTGGAGTGGCAAAAATTTGCAGAAAATGTGAATGCCGCAGCCTCAGAAAGTCGGACTGTGGCTCTAAAAAACATAAAACTGTTCAGATATCAAAGTCAATGCCAAACATTTTCTAGTGCTTAATCGCGACTGGCGCGTGGTGTTGGGACGCCTCCCTCAATTTGTACGTTGATGGGCTTTCCTCAAGTACGGCTGTGGGCTACAGCCGCAATCAGTTTCTCAATTTTTCAACAAGCCTTCCCTAGTCTCCTCTGTGCTCTACTTCTATTGGATAGTCACATTTAAAAATAAAACAAACTAAATGCATATAAATGAACACTATGATTTTGTAGCTGATGACGACATTTGTAATATGAAAACAACTTTCCACAGTGGACAATAAAGACTATCTATCTTTCTGCTCTGCCAGACATGGATACATGGACAAGAATATCAGTTTTAAACATGATTTTGTTCTGTTTAACATATGATTTATGAGGATGAATTACATAACATGCCAATATAATTACAGAACATTTTTGAGTGTTCTTTTTGCAAATATGTCTTCTTTTGCATTTACGTTACTATTTTGTTTGATTTTCTTGGTTTTTCACTGCAGATCGATCAAACAGGTGTTTGTGTAGGCGGTTAATTCTAAGAATGGCTTTGTCAAATCTTCATTGTTATTAATGAGAGGCAGTTTCACACAGTTTCACGTGTTTCATCCATCAGCCGAAGGTTTAGCCATTTCTTACTTCACTGTTTCTGTGCGTACACCTGGGTCAGAGCATCCGGGAAGGACCGCACATTGTCCCGTCAAGTTTGCTTTTTATGAATCCCAATTCTTGTGTAGGGAGCAAGGTACATCTTCTTTTATGTGCGTACGCCACAGTTATAAATGAGGCCCCTGATGTGTTAAAAAGAGGTGACAGGCAGAGGTCAGCCACTGTCTTTGAAGCTGCAGATGGTGATTTGATAAGATGTGTGTGTTGCACTGAAGTGACAGGTCTAAGAGGAAGTGAGTTGTGTAGGAAGCTAGTCCAGGGTGCTGCCGTTATTTATCTAGCATGGTGGGTGAAATTTTGTTTCCGCAGGGACTTGCACAGACATTTGGAGGGGCTATTGCTCTAACATGAAAAAGGGCACCCCCCCCCCCC
>JACXGM010031135.1:0-13059 GCA_016801145.1 Umbra pygmaea
CAGACCTGGTATAGGTGAACTGGAGGTAACATTCAGACAGACAGACCTGGTATAGGTGAACTGGAGGTAACGTTCAACTACAGTTTTTCACTGTCAATCCCGCAGCAGTGATGGCACACCATTGCAAAATTCTTGCCACCGCTTCAAGAAAATGTGATGCTTTTAGAGAAAAAAATAGGTTGAGACGTGCTTTCAAGACCAAACAATTTCAGCCTGTCACAAACTGAGTAAAGCCTAGCTTAGGGAATACAAGCCACTAACACCCAGCGTGACTTGCTCTTGGTCTCAGTCTCATCTGTCATCTTCCTGCAGTGTAGAGGCGTGTGTCAGAAAGCTACGCCTCGTCACTGTCAAACACCTCACAGCTGTTCATTGCAGGCTGGAAGTCTCACTGATTGTGAGAACAACTAGCATTGTTACCAGACATTCTGTTGTTAGTTACCAAAGGTCTGGGCTGCGACACTAACAGTCAGTATTTACTATTGTGTCGGCGAATGGGTGCTTTTAGAATCCCGATGAATTAGATCGATGTAAGCTGGATTTACATGATATGAGCAAGAACAGCAATAGGCAGGAGAAATCTGCACCCATCCAAAATACTGTAAAGTTGCTGTGTTCAGGGTGAAGATGGCTCAGTGGTTAGGGAGTTAGAATTGTAGTCAGAAGGTTGCCAGTTTGATTCCCGACTGAGCCTAATTTTATTGTGTCCTTGGGCAAGACACTTTACCCTAATTGCTCCAGGACATTGCTGTAAATAAGAAATTGTTCTTAGTCAACTTACCTGGAGAAATAAAAGTAAAATAAATAATAACAATTTAAAAGTAAAAAATAATAGGTAGTAACATTAGCTAGGTGTCTCAGGTAGTTATGTAAGATATGTGTTTCAGGTAGTTATATTAGCTAGGTGTTTCAGGTAGTTATATTAGCTAGGTGTTTTAGGCAGAGATATTAGCTAGGTGTTTCAGGTAGACATTAGCTAGGTATTTCAGGTAGTTATAATAGATACTGTAGGTCTTTCATGTAGTTATATTAGCTAGGTGTTTCAGGTAGTTATAATAGATACTGTAGGTCTTTCATGTAGTTATATTAACTAGGTGTTTCAGGTAGTTATAATAGATACTGTAGGTCTTTCATGTAGTTATATTAGCTAGGTGATTCAGGTAGATATAATAGATACTGTAGGTCTTTCATGTAGTTATATTAACTAGGTATTTCAGGTAGTTATAATAGATACTGTAGGTCTTTCATGTAGTTATATTAGCTAGGTGTTTCAGGTAGTTATAATAGATACTGTAGGTCTTTCATGTAGTTATATTAACTAGGTGTTTCAGGTAGTTATAATAGATACTGTAGGTCTTTCATGTAGTTATATTAACTAGGTGTTTCAGGTAGTTATAATAGATACTGTAGATCTTTCATGTAGTTATATTAGCTAGGTGTTTCATGTAGTTATAATAGATACTGTAGATCTTTCATGTAGTTATATTAGCTAGGTGTTTCATGTAGTTATAATAGATACTGTAGGTCTTTCATGTAGTTATATTAACTAGGTGTTTCAGGTAGTTATAATAGATACTGTAGGTCTTTCATGTAATTATATTAGCTAGGTGATTCAGGTAGATATATTAGCTAGGTGATTCAGGTAGATATATTAGCTAGGTGATTCAGGTAGATATATTAGCTAGGTGTTTCAGGTAGTTATATTAGCTAGGTGTTTCCGGTAGTTATATTAACTAGGTGTTTCCGGTAGTTATATTAACTAGGTGTGTCAGGTAGTTACATTAGCTAGTTGTTTTAGGTAGTTATATTGGCTAGGTGCTCACCCTTCTTAAGTTGGCCTCAGAGTTTACAGCGTTTTCAGGGTGCACCCATTTGGACCCAGGCAGGTTGAGTCCCTGGGGGTAAGAATGGGTCCCGTTGGGGTACTGCCAGATGATAGGGTAGAGGCCCAGCTGGTTGTAGGAGGCTGACGAGTGGGTGTGTGTCTGGGCCAGCATGGAGCTAGGGGGCTGCTGGTGCTGTTGGAGGAAGGCCTGGTGCTGCTGGACCTGATGGGGGTGGTGGTGCGCAAGGCCTAGGTGGCCCAGGCCGGAGGAGTCTAGACGAGGGTGACCCCCCAGCAGGGTGCCAGGAGGAAGGCCAGGGAGCACCGCTGGGAGAAGGTGAGGGTGGTGAACCTGGTGGTGTGTGTGGGAGGAGGAAAGGAGGTGTGAAGGGTGGTGGTGGCTGGAGGACGTGGTGTGAAGTGGGTGCAGGTGGGGGTGGAGGTAGGATACGTGGGTGGACTCCTGGTCAGGCCGTACCAGCGCCGGGTCTCGGTACACGGTGAAATGCTCATTCTTATCGATTATCAGCGGGCTCTTTGTGGCCTCTGATGACGCCGTCCCTCGGGCCAGGACTGGCTTGAAACTGGAACGAGGGGGTGTGGCTTCCGGCTCAGGTTTGGGGGGCATGGAGCGACTGGGTTGCGCCGGCGGGGGGTGTTCCGGCTGACGGACTTTATGCTTGGAAACCTCTGGCGAGGTGAGGGGTTTGGGTTTACATCCCGTCTCCTGAGAACTGTGTGTTTTAGACTTGATAACGTCAGGCGAGGGGAGGGGTTTGGGCTTCAGGGCCTCAGGGGAGGGGAGGGGCTTAGGTTTGGGGACGTCAGGGGAAGGGCTTAGCTTGTGAGATTTCCTGGCTTCATCGGCCAATGAGGCATTCTTAATGCAGGGCACCATAGAGGCATGGAGCTGCTGCTGAACCTTCTCTCGCTCGGCCACGGCGGCTGACTCACTGACCGACGTCACCGGCCGGTTCGCGTCCATCTTACCGCCGGCGCCGCGCGGCACATGCTGCTGCTCCTCCGACACAGGGGCATTCCTAAGGTTACACTCTGAGGGGTTCTTCCGTAAGGGGGAGGGGGAATGAGGGGGAGGTGTCATGGAGGGGTTTAGCACCAAATGTCTGCTGGGCTCCGAGATGTAGGAGGGCTCAGATGCATTCTGGGAAGCCAGCAGTGCAGAGACAGCTTCAGAGTTCTCCTGTGAGGCCAGGTGCGCGTTAGCATCCTCTGCTGTGATGTCCATCACGCTCTTAGACGGGGTGTGGCTCCTTGCCCCCCCAGAGCTAGTGTACAGGTCCTTGGCCTGGTTCTGGGAGGGGCTTTTCACAGTGCTGCTGGCCTCCATTATGCATCCCCCATGGCCCTCAGAGGGGGAGCCCAGCAAGAAAGAGGATGACGACAGGGGAGGGGGCTGTTGTAGCTCCTCCCCCCAGGGGGAGAGACGGTCAATAAGAGCAGGCTCCTCCCCCATCTTAGAACCCTGGTTCTTAAGCTCCTCTCCCTGTTGGCAGGACCTAGAAGAGCTTCTCCTTCCTTTTAGCTCCTCCTCTGAGTGGTGGTCAGAGGAGGAGGAGGAGTCCGCTGTGGGGGTCCTCTTGATTGACACCTCTGAGTCGCTGCTCTCAGAGAAGTCTGAGGTCACGGTCCTCTCTGTCCTCAGTCTCTTCAGGTCACATTTCTTCTCCTCCTCCTCGGCTTTCCTCCGCTTGTTCACGGCTGTCTGCTTGTTGCTTTTACTCTTCTGGAAATCTGTGAGGAGAAAGAAGCCGACAAGCAAATGTTAGAGACAGCTAAACGAGTTGAGCTCTAAACGTTGCTCTATAAGGACTTAAGCCTTTCAAGTCATCAGCAACTCCAAATGTTACACAAAGGTCATCACCTCTCATTGTGCCGTCCAGTTTGTCGTCTTTGACCTTGTCCTCATCAGGCGCGCTGCTGTCCGATCCCTTCCTCCTAGAGGAGCGGGAGCCCCGTTGAGGCTGCTGGGTCTGTCCCTGGCTGGGGGAATGCTGGCCCTGGGCCAGCTGGTGGTTCTGCTGCTGGCCCGACCCTGGGCCCAGCTTAACTACACCAACAGACGAGTTCATCACTGGTCTAGGGCTATTGGCTTGGGCACGAGTGTAGTGACCCTGTAAAACCATAACGATGGAGGGAGGAAAGGAGAGAGAGGAAAAGGGAAGGAGATGGAAAAGAGAGGGATAAAAGAGAAAAAAAGAGGTGGGGTTGGGTGAGGGTGAGAAGACAAAGCAAGGACAGTGATGTTAGTAACACGATGTAATGAACTGAGTTCCAGGATGTCTCGACTTTGTCTTTAGGATAAACAGAGTGTAGGATTAACCAGCAACAGCCATGATCAATGATCAACAATCAAAAAAACAACAACAATGAACAAAATCCAGACTACTCTAAGGAGCATGACATCGGTCTGCTGAAGAAGAAGCAGAAGAATTATCTTTAAACATCATTTAGCTTGAAAGTGGAGTTTCCATGGCTTTCCAGATCTCATCCACCCTTGAAGTAAAAGTTATCAATACGACAGTCCTCTTACTGCATTGCATAACTGTACTCTACAGTGTGTGGAATATACAGTTCCCGAGAAATTACAGATCTCACTAGAAAGCTCAACCAAGCCAAGCTACACTGCTCTGGTCGAGCATAAACAGGATCCATTTAGGACCAGCGTACAGAGGTCGCGTTAGCTTTTAGAAGACTCTCCGCGAATCTGAGTTTTAAAGATTTTACCTGCGTTCTAATATAATAAATGAACGTGGGTGTACTCGGTGCTCTAGAATCCAGGAAATATGATTATAGATACCTGTCAGAAAATTTGGATTTATGAATAACAAGATACAGTAATGAAATCTAAAGGAAGTGATTGTTCTTGATCGTTAGTGCTTATTAAAAAGTAGCGTAGAAATATATGCTGCTGCTGGACACATTCATTTTGTCATACTTGTATCGATAATATGTCGATTTATCATAGTTGATACTCATAGATGAACTGGGGATGATCAGAAACGTCGTTTGTGAATGTGGATAAAGCCTCTATACAATAGGTATTCTGGGCGTTGAACCATTTGAGCGCTTCAGTGGGTTTTAAAGACGTTCCATCACTCACCGTTAAACGGGCAAATACATTTTTTGATTGAAGCAAGAGCGTTTCACTCAGAACAACAAATTATCCGTCTTTGAAACATAGCAAACCTAGTTATGCCTACAGTACTCACTTGGGCTATTTCCAGTTGCCTGTACTTCTCGCTTGGGGCAATCTTTCTTAGAGAGTCTGCTTGTCATAATGAGTTTGAAAGCTGTGCACTTTAATCCCAAATTTACTCTAACAAATAAAATTGTCTTTATGGTTTTTACAGTAAGTTGTGATTTTTCTGGTGTCCATATAAAGTTAATCAGTGAAAAAACAATTTAGACATTATAGACATTAGTCATTGCAGTTAACGCTAGATAATATACTGTATTGTGTCAGCATTCATAACACGTTTGTTAATATTCGTGCGCAGGTGATTGGTCCTTGGCAGCCCAATCATGATAACCTGTCACAGTTGAAAGGGCAATATAAATCAGGCCAATCAGTAAACAGCACAGTCAAATGGGCAGTATAAATCAGGCCAATCAGTAAACAGCACAGTCGAATGGGCAGTATAAATCAGGCCAATCAGTAAACAGGACTAGATGAAAATACAGGACAAAACATGATTTGTTTTATAAAAAGTCAAGACACCTGGTCACCTTACCAATATACCGGCATTTTCAAAATGCAAGATATTTTTTCTGCGTTATGAATTAATTTTTTTGCGTAAAATAGCTGAATTCTGCGTTAACAGGACCTATAATAGGCAATAATTTCAAAGGCAACTATAACTATCCTTTATTCTCTGAACCACTATAGGCACATCTGATACTACCACATACATTAGGCAGAGTGGAGGCCTGTTCAGTTAGTCCTAATAGGGTGAGAAAGTTCTAGAACTACAGATCTACATTAGGAAAAGTTGCCTGGGCTGTTCAGTTTGTCGTGGTAGGGTAAGAAATTTCTAGAACTACAGATCTACACTGTGTGCACAATTATTAGGCAAGTTCTATTCTTGAGGATTAAATGTATTATTGAACCACTACAGTGCTCTCAGTCAATCCAAAATGTAAATACACCTCAAACCTGAACAGTTCAAAAAATAAAAGTGAGGTCTTTGCTTTCTTCTGAGAATATATATGTGCACACAAATGTTGGGCAACTATTAGCGTGCAGAATAATTATGCAACTAAAGGAAAAACAAAAAGTTTCCCATCTCACTTGATTTTCATCTTTTTAAGAGAGAATAATAAACAAACAACTCAAAATGTACAAACAAACATTTCAGTAACAGTCATAACCCTTCCATTCATGGAGTCTGTCAGTTTCTTGATCGGTTGACAATCAACTTTTTGTGCAGCAGCAACCACAGCCTCCCAGATACTGTTCAGAGAGGTGTAGTGTTTTCCTTCACTGTAAATCGACCGTTTACGAAGGGACCACAAGTTCCCAATAGGGTTTAAGTCAGGCGAGGAAGGACCCCGTGTCATTATTCTTCAATCTTTAAGGCCTTTACTGGCTAGCCACATAGTGGAGTACTTTGATGCAAACCGATGGAGCATTGTCCTGCAAAAAAAGGTCTTCTTGAAAGATGCAGACTTTTTCCTGTACCACTGCTTGAAGAAAGTGTCTTCTAAAAACTGGCAGTAGGTTTGGGAGTTGAGTTTGAGACCATCTTCAAATTGAAAAGGTCCAACTAGCTTATCTTTAATAATACCAGCTCATACCAGTACCCCACCTCCACCTTGCTGGCATCTGAGTCGAAGTGGAGCTCTGTGCCCGTTACTGATCCAGTCAAGGGCACATCCATCTGGTCCGTCAAGAGTCACAATCATCTCATCAGTCCATAAAACCTTTGAAAAATCTGTCTTCAGATATTTCTTGGCCCAGTCTTGATGTTTCAACTTATGTGTCTTGTTCAGTGGTGGTCGGGATTCAGCGTTCGTCACCATGGCCATGTCCCTGAGCCCTGAAAACCTTGTACTTCAGGGCACTCCAGGTAGGTTGCAGTTCTGGAGTATGACACCACTGGAGGATAATTGGTTCCTGGTAGCTTCACATTTGAGTCTTCTCAAATCTTTGGCAGTTGATTTGCATCTTTATTGTTTGTTTCTTGCGACCCTGTTGACTATTTGCAACAAAAGGTTTGATGGTTCTGTGATCACGCCCAAATATCTTATCAATTTCAAGAGTGCTGCATCGCTCTGAAAGACTTTTTACAATTGTTTACTTTTCTTAGTCAGTTAAATCTCTTTTGGCCAATTTTGCCTGAGGAACAGAAGCTGCCTAATAATTATGCACACCTTGATATAGGGTGTTGATCTCATTAGGCCACACCCTCCCTCATTACACAAATACACATCACCTGATATGCTTCAATCCAATAAGCATTCCAGTTTATACAGCTTGGAGTTAGAACATATACATAATAATGATGGTATGGTCAAACTACTGACTAATAATTGTGCACACAGTATATGTTAAGAGGAATGGCCTGGGCTGGTCAGTTAGTCCAGGCTGAGAAGGTTCTAGAACTACAGATCTACATTAGGAGGAATGGCCTGGGCCAGTGGCGGTACCTGCTCTCTTGCTGCGGTGGCGCTGGCTCTCCCTCCTGCCGTCTGCTGGTATACCCCCAATTAATGACCAGAAACAACAACACAAGATGAACACACATCTGGTTAACATTGAAGGGACCAGTCATTGACTGACTAAGCTATTCTACTGACTGACTTTCTAAACAGCATATTAAGCACGTAGGAACTTTACTTTAAAGCTGTGAACCGATAGCATGTGAAAAGCATGAGGAAATAGAAACAACCTGACCATGCATAAACCAAAGACAAATACTAAATCAGCACAAATGGATAGCAAGTGAAACACAACACACAGTAAAATGGAACGCTAACAAGCCCAGTTAGCAGACAACATTAATATACATTAGCTGCATCCAGCAGTGTGTGAGTGGATTCATGTGTCTGTTTAAATATGCAGGCATTGGTGTGTATGACCAGGGGCATAGTTTAAATGCATGCGTGTGTGTTTCTTGGCAGGGATCGGTTGAATTGCACGTGTGTGTATGAATGGTCATAGGTGTTTTTGCTGTGTGTGTGTGTGCGTGCGTGTGTGCATGTGCACGTGTACTCACGTGGGCAGAGTTATTCTGATTGTTGCTAGAGCGGGATCTGCGTCTGGACTGAATGCCAATGTTCTCTCCTTTTAGCAGTGAGTGGACAACATCATCTAGAAAGGTCATCTGTACCATAGAGGGGTCAACATTCTGAGGTTCTAAGACCTGAGGGAGAACAGAGAGAGACACGTTAACAGGGAGAGACACGTTAACAGAGAGAGACACGTTAACAGAGAGAGACACGTTAACAGAGCGAGACACGTTAACAGAGCGAGACACGTTAACAGAGCGAGACACGTTAACAGAAATTTCCCAATTTTGTTATCTCGATGGGGGCCATGTTGTTATCTCGATGGGGGCCATGTTGTTATCTCGATGGGCGCCATGTTGTTATCTCGATGGGGGCCATGTTGTTATCTCGATGGGGGCCATGTTGTTATCTCGATGGGCCCCATGTTGTTATCTCGATGGGCCCCATGTTGTTATCTCGATGGGCCCCATGTTGTTATCTCAATGGGCGACATGTTGTTATCTCAATGGGCGACATGTTGTTATCTCAATGGGTGACATGTTGTTATCTCAATAGGTGACATGTTGTTATCTCAATGGGTGACATGTTGTTATCTCAATGGGTGACATGTTGATATCTTTATGGGCGCCATGTTATTATCTTAATGGGCAACATGTTGTCATCTCCGACAGACCCATTAATGGACAGATCAAAAAATGTTAACAGACAGACACGTCAATAGACAGACAGACACGTCGACAAACAGACAGAAACGTCGACAGACAGACAGACACGTCGACAGACAGACAGACACGTCGACAGACAGACAGACACGTCGACAGACAGACAGACACGTCGACAGACAGACAGACACGTCGACAGACAGACAGACACGTCGACAGACAGACAGACACGTCGACAGACAGACAAGTCAACAGACTGAGTCACCTGCCCTCTCTTAACACCTCCAGCTATGAACCTAGGGTGTCAAAACTATCACCTATTGCAACAGGAAGTCTTTATCAGGTTTATTGGAAATTCCCTCTATCTGGTCTGCCAGAAAACATATTCAACTTAGCCACAGATGTTTAGGTCAAGTTCAGGTCAACGCATCTCTTGCTAAAACCTATGTCACGCAGGTCGAGTCGGCTTTGTGTAGTTTTCAAGTCATACATGAAAACGTAACACATTCATTATCGATATTGAAATTTTGTCTGCAAAATATCAAACCTACAAGAATGTGTGAGGAGTTGGTGTCATTAGATGACACTAAAGAGAAAAGTGGGTATTTACCTGGTCGTTCATCACAACCATATTGCGGCTAAACAAGTCGTGATGAGTGATGATCCCTGTAAACCACTGAGTCGCTGAGTCTTGTCTATAAACACGAACCCTGTAGCCATTTAATGAATAGGGGCCTGGAGAACCAGAAAAGAGAGGGAGAACATCAATACTAATGTTAATCTGAAAATAGACATGAAGTTCAATATTATTGTTATTCTGGATATAGATTATACGTACAATACTATTGTTATTTTGAAGATAGACTAGATGTTCAAAACTGTTGTTATTCTGGATATAGACTAGATATTCAATACTGTAATTAATCTGTTGTGTTTCTTACCTTGCATAAAAATCTCCTGAACCTTTTGATCTTTGAGCCAGAACCTAACCTCATCCAGGAGCTCAGGGTGGTCCCGGAGAACAGGACTCAGACTGTCCACTTCATCCTGTAACAACACCGATATAAAACACATTATTATACAGCCAAAGGAAAAAAACAAACCCTTCACCCTAAAACACACCTGGACAGTAGACATCACATCAATTATTTAACCTTTTTTTATCTGTCTAGTCTTCAAAAAAGAAATTTGTTTACCCTGTCAGAACACAGAGGTCCTGATGGAACTGAATGTATTACGCTCTGATGAATGCTTGCTATCATTGACAAATGTCAGATGGAAGTCAGACTTAAAGACTGTTCGATATGTTGATGTGTCCTTGAGCAAGGCACTTTACCCTAAGTTGCTCCAGGGGGATGTCCCTGTACTTACTGTACATTGCTCTGGATAGGAGCATTTGCTATATGACTAAAATGTACATGTAATGTAAATTAAATATTGGACAGTTCAATACTCTATTGGGTGGAACGTATACTTTACAACCATCTGGATGATATTAAGCAGGCTGATCTTACCCTATGCATTCAATATAACTAAATGTTGTTTTATCAAGCGATAGAGACGCCAAATTCAAAGTGGCATGTAATAGCCTAGCTTCTACGTGTTATACATAACGCCAACATTTTGTGTAGTACCTTATGCTGAAACTTAACCCTTAATTTAATGTCATAGTGGTTCAACTTTGCCCTGCCAAAAGGATGTCACATACTTAAAAAAATTTCAAATTATCAGTTTCAGGGCAGGTGAAATCTGTTAAGGCAACTGAAGTTTAGCAGTCTAGATGTTCTGTAGATTAACCAGACTTGTTTAAAGTTATTGAAACCAGTTTAAAGAAAAGTAATCCAGCAAATATACTCTTCTAAAACAATACTGTTCTTCTCCCTTGAATTGCAGTTTCATATTTAGCGATCTGCAAAAATGAATGTTATCTCTGGCGTGAGACATGGCTCTCTTTCCATGCGTTACAGACATGGCATTTATCCGACCAGGAGCAGAGTGAGACTCTGTGAATTAACCGAAAGTAAAACATTTGACCGGTTAATACTATCAGTTAAACGGTTAAGAAGTTTTTTTAAATTTTTTACATATATATAGCCTATATTAGTTAAATCACGTGGCGCGTTGACACCGCAACCACAGCCTGGCGCTTCGTTTTGAAAGGTGGAGAGATACAGGTAATGAGGAGCGAAATATACCGGCTGTCTGTTTTGCATCTGCAACGTGTTCTTCATTTAAAATGACAAGCCTTGAACATTTATGGTGACTGTGATATTAACTTGGGCTTTCATTTTTTCATGTACAGAAACGTAAGCATATATTATTTTATCGGCTATAATTCATCATGCTTCTGATGCATTATAGCCGACAAAATAAGGTTACCTTAAAAACAACACACAGTGATTGACAACAAGCATTTTATTTTCGGAGAGGACCGTAATGGTAATTTCAATGAAATGGGAGCGCTCTGCAGTTATTGTATAGTTAGTAACATAACGCATAAGCGTTATCAACATTTTGTTTTGTGTTAATGAAATATAGCCCTATATTTGCAATAGGCCTCCTGTAAGCAACAACCTTGTTCCAGATTGTCACAGAGTGTTTTCATTCTATAATTTGACAACTCGGTAGACACTGCATCAAGGCTACTTTCCTTTGATTATTGAAAGCAGAAAGTGAAAACGTCTGCGACGAATTTTCTGCGACAATATTTTGGTTGGTGTGGACATTACGTGTGTGAAAATGAAAGTGAAACCAAACATCGACACAGGTTTATGAAACAAACTAGTTTCATCGTATCGTTTAGTGTGGACTTTGCACCCCAGTGAACTTCTACGCAAAGCTGGTGCACCCGGCAGCTGTTGTTGATCTGTTCTGTATGCTGTTTAGACATTAAAACAAATCCGAGGAAAAAAATGTTTGTATATTTAACGGGTTACAGACACTCGTCAATTACATTTTTTATTTAAAGCCAATTGAATCTTATAATCTTATCAGTTAACGGTTAATAATCGGTTAACAAGTTCCGGTTGTCGGTCAGGAAAATTACCCGAAATGAGCATTCCTACTGTGAATATAACGTACATTGTAATGATGTACGTTTCAATGTGAAACAGGCATTAACAAGTAAGCATGCATGAATATAACGTGTATTTTAATTACATACGTTTGTCATGTCAACGAGGCGTCAGGGTGACTGAAACACATTCTATTATTATATTTTCACTTAAACTAAGACATACACCTCTAGCAGAACAGTCCATTACAATTTCCTACCGTAATAGGATCTTATAGGACTCTTATGAGATTAAAAGTTTTAATAAGCTATTTTTCAAGCTTTTTATAGGATTTGCATAGGAACCAATCCAATAAGACTTTTTGCTAGAATTCTCTTAACAGAATATTTATATGGTTCCAAATGATGAACAGAAATTCCAAAATAACTGAGTAGGGCAAATTTGGAGTTAAATCTGAATGTTGTGAGAATATCAAAACTACATTATTCCAAACACAGGTTTCAATACAAAAGAAAGCGTTAACTATGAAATTTGTTTTGGCATAGATTGTTACACACAATGTTGAGAGTCAAAAAGGTTCTGATGAGACTGCCAACCTACAAACGTTATAATCATACACAGGTTTGTATTAAAATGGTACATATACTCACTGGCCACTTAATTAAGTGCACCTGTTCAAATGCTTGGTAACAGAAATATCAAATCAGCCAATCACGTGGCAGAAATTCAATGCATTTAGGCATGTAGACATGGTCAAGGCAATCTGCTGTAGTTATATGGGCTACAGCAGCAGACCACAACAAGTGCCACTCCAGCTACAGGAAACTGAGGCTACAATTTGCATGGGCCCATGAACAGTGGACAATAGAAGATTGGAAATAGGTGGCCTGTCCTGAAGAGTCTTGGGTTCTACTGCAACCTTCAGATGGTAGAGTCAGAATTTGGCGTAAACAACATGAAAGCAGGGATCCATCCTGCCTTGTATCAACGGTTCAGGCTGGTGGTGGTGGTGGTGGTGTAATGGTGTGTCAGCGGATGATAACCCCTCTGGGGTTCATTGTTGATAGGACAAAATCTTGACACACACCCCCCACCCTTAAAAGTATTCAGGGTGTAGGATGTGAAACCAAACAGCTAAAATTGGCTAACTAGTTAGTTACTTAACTAGCAGGAATCCAGTCCAACTAGGCACTATATTTCTACATTAATGCTACAAACGACTCTTTAAACAACTAGGCACTATATTTCTACATTAATGCTACAAACGACTCTTTAAACAACTAGACACTATATTTCTACATTAATGCTA
>JACXGM010031136.1:0-13058 GCA_016801145.1 Umbra pygmaea
GTTATTTTGAATAATTTGATTAACACAATATCATAAACAACAGGGAGGGTGCACAATTTTATAAAACCGAAAGCTAAATCCTGGAAACAGTGATTTTCAGCATCTTCAAAAGATTCCACCTCAAGCCAAAATGCATCATGGGCCAGGTTTGCAGAAAAACGTCCTGAGGCAATATTCATGTGTTTGAGGTGCGGGCGTCATCGGCATGCGTGACGTGAGCTGAAGGTATTGGGAGTGTCTGTTGTGAGTTTAGGGGGCACTTCAGCCAGAGCTGAGTGGGTGTGTGCGAATGATTGAGTGAGACTGCTGCCTGCTGAACAGAGGGTCGCAGGAAGAAGGATCTGAAGTAACGGTGTTTCGGCTACAAAAACCCGCCGAACTGATCCGAAACCAGCCCAATTTATATCCACCCGCCCAAAGCCGTTTTTGCCCGCAAAAAATAATGCAAAACCTCCCAATTGGGCGGGAAACCGCCCACTCTGGCAACCCTGCTCACACAGGAGCTCCTTACCTCTGCAGCAGCAACCAGGACCAGGTTCCAAAATCATCTTGAGCATGAGAAAAGAAAAAAGGAATCTGAGGCACAGAGGCAAAAAAGATGGGCCACAGAGAAACACCTGGAGCAACTGAAAAAGAGGAGACAAGCCATCCAGGAAGTGTCTGAACATCTGGCCATGGATGCAAACAAGTTGGCAGACAAGGCTGAGGGCAAGCAAGACAATAAGATGGCAGAGCTCATTGTGAAGTCTAAGGCTTTCAGAAGGAACCACAAGGAGAAGTTGGTCGTCAAGAACCTGGATGAGCAGATTGCGGCCAAAGGAGCAGAGCTCCGAAGACTGTAGGCACCTGTGACAATTTACGATTTTTCAGACATGAAAACATCACTTTAATAATGTATAGGCACGTTTGAATATTGAAATGCATGTTGAACCACAATTTATTTTGTATTCCACTTTAGCTTGTCTATAACAACAGTACAGAACAAAAATAATGACTGTAGTTATCTTGTGTAAAATACATTCTATATTGCGCGCCACTGAATATAGTGCTCAGCGGGGGGGTGTCATTTGTAAAAACGTGCATATCGCACGCTGTATATTCACTAAAATATGATAGTTCAAATGTTGATTATTTTTGATAATTCAGGTTTTACGGCTAATATCTTTGGGACCATGAAATTAAGGGTAAAGTAATATTCATGAAGTACAAGTTCAAGATGTCATAAAACACAAGTTGGGACCGGTCACCCCCTTCCCCCCTCAATATACACAATAAAAGCTGGAACAAAAATTATTTGTTTAGAGACAACTGGAAATCTTGACTATGAATGAACACAGTGCAAGATATGAGCGTACATCTCATGGGGAACTTAAAGAGCACTGATGTCTACATGATAACGTCTGACGGCATTCTTTAACCCACTTGCATCAATGGTCAATGGCAGAGATGTATATGATGACAAAAATATTCAATGAAAGTTTTGGAAATTTGATACCTGCCTACTATATGTGTAAAGCACCGATTTTTTGTGATTCTCATGGAATCTTGGCCAATAAATGAGCATCCGGTTTGGCAAATTGATGCAAATGATTAAAACTGCCTTAAACCTGCATTCTATCTGAATTCGAGCTGGGGGCAATACGTCTGGTTGCAAAAGAGGTCAGTTTCTGTAATAGTCTTTGAGAAATAAAGACACATCTCACTTGATTTATTACCTCAGTAAACATTTTCATGAGTATATGGTCTCAATCGCTAGATTTAAGCCTTCTGCAATATATAATGATGTTCATTTTTTAAGCATGTTCACTTGGGGGTCTGTAACAACATCCTATGAGTATTGTCTTGAGACTTTTCAGGCCAAATTACATCCATATTGAAATACATTAGAGCTGGGATCACTTTGACATAATCACAACCCCTCCTCCATATGAATTAATGTGATTTATAAAAATGTTATTTCCCTCAATCATCAAGGATGTATATTCAAATGTAGAATCTAAATGGGTTTCAGACATTGCCAGTATGTGTAGGTTATTATTTTGTTATTTAAACTTTATTTAACTAGGTTAATCGATTGAGAACAACTTCTCATTTGCAATCGAGACCTGGCCAAGATAAGGCGGAAAGTTCAGGCGACATGAAGTTACACACAGAGTACAAACATTCAAGTATACAGTTACACATATAAACGTTATTCGGTTCGATAAAAAAATACTGTAAAAATATGTTCTAAAATAGAGAGTTAGAGATTGGTTGTTTGGTTGCGGTATATATGTTTAATTCACTCAACTTATTCCTAAGTCTGACTACAGATCTTCGTATTTTGCCAAAAACCAGTGCATTTAGTTGCCAATAAATGGTCTATACTCGCCGCTGGGTGGTGCTAGACCACTTTCTGTAATAGTCTATGAGAATGAGAGACACGTCTCACTTGATTATAACCTCAGTAAACATTTTCTTGATGAGAATATGGTTTCAATCGCTAGATTTAAGCTTTCTCCAATTTATCATGATGTTAAATGCTTGTTGATTTTAAAATCGGCGATAAAGCAAAGGGGCGTTTAGGGCATCAGGGCTCTATAGTGCTCCCATTTCATGAGAATTTGCTCATAATAATAGACGTGTGAGACAAAGAAAAATGATTTACGAGCACAGTGTGCGAGTAAAAATTACAACCTACCATAATGCATTTTTCCCCCGCTTCGAATTTTTAAAAAAACTACAACTCCCACATTTCACAAGGAGTCATGCGCCAACTGCAGTTTTCTGTGACAACGCAATGAAGTCAAAGTGAGAGAAATGTGGGAAAAACACTGGGAAAAAGAAAAAGTATCAATTCTGTGTTACTTGAACATTTTTCAATGCACTCCTAAATTTCCTTGTGTGCTCCAACAGTTTTTTAATTTAGGAGTACATGTACTCCTTGGGAAAAAAGTTAGCGTAGAGCCCTGGACGTGGCTATGGCGTTCGGTTGTATGACAAGACACACAAAGGAGTTGGCAGTTCAGTTTTCCCAGTAAGTAACATTACATTTTGTTTTTAATACTGTTTTTTGTTAGCTTCCCAATTAATAACAGTTAGCTAGCTAGATTACTCCTCCCTCTCATCTAAAAACGTCACATCCGCAACCAATATGTCTGCGCCCGTAACGGCAAATTTGATAACTCAAATCAGATATTCACAAACCAATGTGTGACATCACACATGGCTCTATCCAGTGATTATACAATCTATGGTCAAAACGAAGTCGGCTATGCATATAGCAAATATTTAATCATAAGAATAATAATGGCACTGGCAGGAGAATACAGTGTTACAATTAATACATTTATGAATTTTGTATTTATAGGATCTACCTTTGCAGGGATTTGAACTCTCAACTAACTAACTGGGAAATGTACAGTGGTTGCAACCAACCTTACCCGCTACACCAGCGTTTCTCAAACTTTTTTCAATATTGTGCCCCCTTTGAATTGCCTTTGTAAGCCAAGTACCCCCTGACCAGCGTGAAACATTTTTGGTAGAGAAAAGTCTGTCTAAAGAGGTACAATACAATGCCAGCAGTGATAGATTCACTAAACAACAACCTTTTTAAACAAAAAACATTTAAATGCTATTTCCCATTTCAAATGTTTAGAATCCATCACTTAATTCAATCATTATTATAGTATAATTATTTTAAGAATTACGCATCAGATATTTTTTTATTACCATTTTTGCAAACATTTCATGTACCCCCTGCAGTACTCCAAAGTTTCCCCTGAGAAACACTGCACTACACCATATTGGTTGTGTAGATTTCCATTAAAAAAATTACTTGTGTTTTGAGGGAGCGGTTTTCGGAGGTCATATAACGATTTAAGAACACTAATGTATGTTGTTCATTACCTATTTTTGTCCTGCAAAGTGAAACCATACTTTGATATACTGTATAATCAATTGAATTAAAGCATAATGGACATTTTATTTTTAATTAAATCTGTCTCATGCATTTATATTGTAGGAAAATAGTTTAATGACTAAAGCGCCAGAAATAATACATTTAGTTGTTCTATTGACAAAGAATCACACTGATTTATATTGAATTTCCTGAGCAAATACTTTGGATGAATGTGCACCCTAGATCCACCTGGCAGCAATTTATTGTATTGTTTTTTGTAAAACTGCCACCGAAAATTAATTCAGTCGGCTGAAATGCACCTCGTTACAACACGATAAAGCTCTGCCTCCTTTGCACCACTTTATCGTGTGACATCTGTACATATATTAATATGGGCAATTTTAGGAACTTTCTTTGGAAGTTTCTTCAACCTAATCTGTCTTTGGATTTATATTCAATATAGAAGCAACACAATTTAAAAAGAAAAACGAAATTTTACCACACATTCTTCAACATACATTTAAACAAAAAAAATTGTATTGTCACTAGATGTCAATGTTGCAATAATAGGTGATGCGTGATAGGTAAGCTGAACTCCTGTAACATTTCCTGGTTCCTCATCCCTGTGAACTACATCTTCCCCTTCCTGGCCTGCTCAGAACTACAATTCCCATAACACGGACTCAATCAACCTAATTCCGTACACCTGCACTCACCCAGACCATATATAAAGCACACACACACCATTGCCTCTTTGCGAGGTATTGTGAGTATTGTGTTTGTTCCTACTGAGCATTATATCCATGTATTGTTGTTCCGGTTTGACCTTAGCTTTGTTTGTGAAATATTCTGCCTTGGATTCTTCTTTGTACCTTCGCCAAAACTCTTGTATTGCTATGCTGGCCTGACCCCTGCTCTGTTTTTTGTGAATTAGTCTGCCTTGGATTACCTTCTGTGCTTTAGCCTTTGGAAGATAAGATTCCTGTTCAGAATAAACATTGTTCTTTCTTATCCCCGGGAGTATTCCTTACAACTCCTCTCAATTTCTCTTTTCTTTATGTATCTAAGCACCACAACTAAAATTAAATATCCAAATACTAATTTCCAATCCTTTGAAATTTATATCAATATGCAAAATACTCAACTCAGTTCAAGCATACGTGTGGTCTTTTGTCGTTCTCACTCTTTTACATTTAATGCAATTTTCCTACTGCACAATCCCATAATACTTTTTACCAGACAGCCTCTGTCCAATTTCTTGATTATAGTGATTTATGATCTTTGAAATACATTGTTTCTCCCTTGACTGTAATAATCAGTGTCGCAGGATGAATCAGCCCATGTTTCATTCTGTCGTGTAGTTTCCACTGCTGTTAAATCCGGGAAAGATCTTTATTTTCATCCAGTTGAAGTGCAGGATCTTTTCTTTCTTTGCCATTTGTAAAATAGTATATTTGGCCAAATATATCTGCATCCTAACAATCATTTTTCTCGAACCATATTCTGAAACAGGCCCCACACTGTGCAACATCTTTGTTTAGGCCAAATACTTGAATGTTGAATCTTCGACTATGACTCAAACTTTTCAGTTTTATCTCTCAGTTCGTTGTTTTCTTTCTGGAAAGATTTACACATCCGTTCCATCTAATTCATTCTGTCGTGCATTCCTGATAGGCCCAACTGTGCTACAAGTTAGGGGTGCAAGCCCGAGGGGGCTGGGAACCGCGTTTGCAAGGCAACATGGTTCACAGATCCAGCGGAGCTGTGGAACCCTATTGTTTCCCTAAGGATTATTATTTTGATCTCGATGAAGTCTGATCAATATATTGAAATCGTACATTTTACTATTATTATAATTATAATTATTTCACCCAAATTTGGAACTCGTTCAGAGATGCCATATTGCAAGCTTTTTTTCTTTCAGTTGGACGTTATGTGTCCGAATATGGTGTGGTGCCCTTGTATTTTAAACGGCATGGATAGTTTAATTTTTTTTTTTAATGGTGCTGGGAAGATGAAGTCAGACATTAGCTTTGCTTGTCATTAATTCATATTTTACCATTCGCTCAACTGGCCATCTTTATATATTTCTTTATAATGATCCTTCCTAAAACACAATAGATAACCTTGGGAAACTCACTTTACCTATTAATATATTTCCAACACCTGGATCCTCCGATAGACAGGTTGCTACAGATTTCACTCGATAAAGTGGTGCTGTTCGTACCGTGTCAACAATCAGTGCATTTAGTTGCCAATAAGTGGTCTATACTCGTCACTGGGTGGTGCTAGACCACAGGAGATTGCAGTTCTAATCCCTCCTAGGGATAGGTTTTTTGGGACATAGACTGATATTATATCAATGTAATTGAATGATTATACACAGTAGAATACTTCTGATCAGAATGCATTCCTGAATCCTTTGTGAAAAGTTGTAATGATCTTTTGTCATCTGTTGTTATTTTCTTTAAATCTGTCTATCATTTGTTTGCGCCACGCTGATCTAAAAAGGAGAAAGGTCTCACATATGAACTGGACAAAATTGGAAGCATACATTATAACAAATGACAATAATCGCATTATACCAACACCTATCGAACAGAAGGGGACAATGCGGACATGCATTACGTTCGGCCGGCGTCATCTAAGAGTTTGCAACTAATTTACACAATGGATGGTGATCTTGACTTTCTTATTAAAAATGGCTTTACTAAATTTGCTATAGCTACAACTGAAAGTTAAATAAACCGGTAGGCCTATACCGAAGCTGCATCTAACTCAGGGGAGAGCAAATGGAAAAGCTTGATCTTTTTGTGATGGTAATAGATTACAGGGGCAAATAAATGGGATTTATGAATGCTTCAGCTTTTTATTATTTAAATTGAAATCTCCTTTTTCTGTAGCCTAATCATATGTCCTGATATTTCTTTTTTTTCATCAATTTTTTATTTAACCAAATTGAGTAATTCTTTCTGTTTTAGTTATTTATGGAGCTACATTTGTGTCTATATATCGCAATCAAAACTGTAGGAAAACAGAAGGAAAAACTGAGCGATTTTAAGTATTCTGTGAAACTGGCACGTATTTAAAAGTTAAGGATCTGTGGCAGTTTCACAAAATGTTCTGCCATTCCATGAAACTGCCAAGGAGTTTGAAGTTAAGTGTCCGTGGTAGTATCACGGATTTCTGAGAGATCACGTTGAATAATTTGGATGTGTGTTCCATCAATTACTCTGACAACACCAGGGAAGGCTGCTATATTCATAAATGCAGTTTTTTATGCCTGCAAGGTGGGAATGTCCAGTGGAAAGGAAATGAATTGCGACACAATAAGAGGTTCTGAAAGTGCTGTAATTGTTTGTGTGATCACTCTGCTTACAGAAGGTTGTGGCAGACCCAAATCATCACTGCTGCATTGTTGCATGTTCCCAGTTGCCAAATATCTTAATGTAGTGATTACTTTAATTTCTGGAACTATGGCATTTCTGCGCTGTGTCGGAGACAGCATGTCTCTAATAAAATCGGTCACAAACATGATCCCTGCACAATCTAATCTCTAGCGTCTTATTGACTCACTGTCATCCATTGTCTGCAAAACATTTCTTCTCCCTCTTCGTAATTCCGCTGTTTTCTCCTCTATTGAAGGAACTCTTAAGCCTCTTAAAAGTCCTTGTCTGTACTCCTACAAATTTTGACCTTAGGACCTTGTTTAAGAGTTAATGCTTTCTGAATTACTTTTTTCTTTACTAGGATTTTTATTTAATTTTAAGAGTAAAAGCCCACATTTCTAAGAATTTTCTTAGAATTTCCTCACTAAGAGCTACTCTTTGCATTAAGATTTTTTATGAATACGGGCCCTGGCGATGAGAAAATGACACTTTACGTAAATGAGCCATGTGCAGGTTTATTTTAATTAGCCATGTGCAGGATGAGGAAATGACTAAAAAGCAAATGAAGACTAAACTGCAATCAACCTACCTTGGGGTGCCTGCAGCTGTGCTCCAACGTGTCAAGCCTCAAAAACATTACAGTAGCCTTAACTTGTGAACTCAGACTAACTCAGGAAAGTACTTTTATTCCAGTGAATTTCCACTTCTTTCCACTGCTAATGATTTAGTTTTATTTATCAATACAGAACAATTTCCACTGATCAGCCATAACATTGTGACAACCTGCCTATTGTCTATGTCACTGTGTTCTGACACCTTTATCAGAACCAGCATAAAATAAATACATTAATAATACACTATGTTTACACCATACTGCTGCTACAAAATACTGTACATTACAAAATATTATATTCATTTTACTATTCATATTTCATAGATAAATATACATTCACCTAAAGGATTATTAGGAACACTGCCTTAGTTCTACGTGGCATTGATTCAACAAGGTGCTGAAAGCATTCTTTAGAAATGTTGGCCCATATTGATAGGATAGCATCTCGCAGTTGACAGAGATTTGTGGGATGCACATCCAGGGCACGAAGCTCCCGTTACACCACATTCCAAAGATGCTCTATTGGGTTGAGATCTGGTGACTGTGGGGGCCATTTTAGTACAGTGAACTCATTGTCATGTTCAAGAAACCAATTTAAAATGATTCAAGCTTTGTGACATGGTGCATTATCCTGCTGGAAGTAGCCATCAGAGGATAGGTAGGCCGTGGCATTTAAACAATGCCCAATTGGCACTAAGGGGCCTAAAGTGTGCCAAGAAAACATCCCCCACACCATTACACCACCACCACCAGCCTGCACAGTGGTAACAAGGCATGATGGATCCATGTTCTCATTTCTGTTTATGCCAAATTCTGACTCTACCATCTGAATGTCTCAACAGAACTCGAGACTCATCAGACCAGGCAACATTTTTCCAGTCTTCAACTGTCCAATTTTGGTGAGCTCTTGCAAATTGTAGCCTCTTTTTCCTATTTGTAGTGGAGATGAGTGGTACCTGGTGGGGTCTTCTGCTGTTGTAGCCCATCCGCCTCAAGTTTGTGCGTGTTGTGGCTTCACAAATGCTTTGCTGCATACCTCGGTTGTAACGAGTGGTTATTTCAGTCAAAGTTGCTCTTCTATCAGCTTGAAGCAGTCGGCCCATTCTCCTCTGACCTCTAGCATCAACAAGGCATTTTCACCCACAGGACTGCCGCATACTGGATGTTTTTCCCTTTTCACACCGTTCTTTGTAAACCCTAGAAATGGTTTTGTGTGAAAATCCCAGTAACTGAGCAGATTGTGAAATACTCAGACCGGCCCGTCTGGCACCAACAACCATGCCACGCTCAAAATTGCTTAAATCACCTTTCTTTCCCATTCAGTTTGGAGTTCAGGAGACTGTCTTGACCAGGACCACACCCCTAAATGCATTGAAGCAACTGCCATGTCACATGTGATTGGTTGAGTAGATGATTGCATTAATGAGAAATTGAACGGGTGTTCCTAATAATCCTTTAGGTTAGTGTATAAAAAATGGTGTGACCAAACATGTCCACTTTTTACGCACTGTCCGGGGCATTCGGGGGGGTTTATAAATCCATGAAAATGTCAGGTTTTCAGTGTATTTTATTATTGACTGGTGCTTTGCACACAATACTGTGGTACTTGGTTACAGAAGTTATTTTTGTACCATTGAGGCATGATAATGCATGTTCATTAATCTCTGAGAAGCCTGTCTGAATTTTTGTCTCGTGGGCGGGCAGTGTTGCCATATATACACACATATACACATGTTATGTTGTAATACACCAACATTACTCAGTACTTTGCAGTACTTTGAAATTGATTTATGTAGTTCTGATTTTCAAACGTTTTCAATGCACTTCTTTCTACATTTTGAACTGCCCAGGAAATATCATAGCATGTGGAAATTACTACAGACCTTGCAGCTCAGGTGTTGCAATATTTCCTGGCTTTTATGTCACTGCCAATGCGCCTTGGGTCCCTTTTTTTAAAGGTTCTGCTTTCGTGGGCTCTGCTTGTCATCAGGGGCGACTTGTGCCAGGGGGGACTTGTGGCGGGGAGGCTTGGACCCTGTCATAACTGCTTGCAGTTGTAGTTTATCTTTGCAATCCTTCAATTTGTGTTGTAATAAGTCAAATTGAGGCGGTAATGTACACATTGCCTCATTTATTTCTTCTTTTATTATTGAGTGGATTAATAGTTCAACTTGATTCACCTGGAGTGTCAATTTCCATTTCACTCTGGTTTGATCTTACCCCAACTGAAATAGGAGTGTTAGCTTGCAGTCCTTTTTTAGGCATATTTACTAATTCTTTACAAGAAAAAATATTTTCCAGAAGAAAAAACTTTGGCATTTTGTTACTAAATTTGTTTAGGAGTTCAGCGTCACTTGTATTCCACACACTCACTCCCTACAACCGGATAAGACGTAGTAGTCAGTGGTTGATGGCAGTCAAGACTTCACTAGAGGAGTGGTGACATTGGTTGGAACCCCGTTTCTGGTGTGGACTGACCACAAGAACCTGGAATATCTGTGCTCAGCCATGTGTCTCAATTCCCGACATGCCAGGTGGGCTCTACTTTTCACTCAGTTTAACTTCATCTTGTCCTATCGCCCCGTTTAGAAGAACACCAGATGCTCTCTCTTGTTTTATTTGGGTTTTCTGCGACCCCCCATGACCCCCAAACCCATTCTCCCAGCTGCCTGCTTGGCTACGTCTCTAGTGTGGGGTATCGAAGAAGGGGTCTGCAGAGCACAGCAGCTGCATCCTGACCCCAGAGGTGGTCCACCTGGTTGTCTATTCGTGCCTGATCTGGTCCGGTCCCAAGTCCTGGAATTCTAAGCTCACCTGCCATCCTGGCTCCAAGCAGACCTTGGATTTCATCAGTCGGCAGTTCTGGTTGCCCATGGGGGCTGACATCCCATCATTTGTCTGTGTATGTACAGTCTGTGCCAATAACAAGACACCTCATCATTCCCCATTGGGTCTCTTGCGGCCACTTCCTGTCCCGAGGCGGCCCTGGTCTCACATCTCCCTGGACTTTGTTACAGGCCAGCCTACAGCTGATGGCAACAATGTCGTCCTGACTGTAATGGATCACTTTTCCAAGGCTGCCCATTTCATCGCTTTGCCCAAGTTGCCATCAGCCAAGGAGACCATTTAACCAATGGTCCAACATGTCTTCCGCATCCACAGGCTCCCCCTGGACATTGTCTCAGACTGAGGCCCTCAGTTCTCCTCACAGTTCTGGATCATATGTCAGCCTGTACTCGGGCCAATGGCCAGTCAGGGCGGGACAACCAGCACTTGGAAACAGTACTGAAGTGTCTATGTTTTGGAAAACCTATCCACTTGGAGCAGGTACCTGGTCTTTCCCCATTTGAGTGTACCCTGGGTTATCCGCCAGCGTTGTTCCCGGAGCAGAAGGAGGAGGCCGGGGTTCAGTCCGCTCAACTATTCATTCTACGCTGTTGTCGGATGTAGAAGCGGGCCCGGGCGGTGGCTGGCCGACCGTCACCAGACTCTGGCTCCCCCCTACCGCATTGGCCAGTAGGTGTGGCTGTCTACCCAGGATCTGCCCCTTTTGAGTGGAAAGCCACAAGCTGTCCCCCCGCTACATTGGACCCTTTCAAATCACCCTGGTCTTCAGCCGCTCAGCTGTTAGTTTACTGTTGCTTCGCACTCTCCATATCCACCCCATGTTTCATGTGTCTGGTATCAAACCTGTCACTAACTGTCCTTTGTCTCCTGTTCCTTGGCCTGCCCACCCCCTTCCTCAGTGGAAACAGGATGCACTTGACTGCATCCTGTTTCCACTGATGTAAAAACTTTTTAGTTTTTTATTTGTAACAAATTTGCTAACAGTTCAAACACACTTGTTTCACAGTGAGGCATTATAGGGTATTGCTTGTAGAATTTTAAAGGAAATAATTTATTTAATCCGTTTCGGAATAAGTGTAACATAACAAAATGTGGAAAAAGTTAAATGCTGTGACTACTTTCTGGATGCACTGTAAATTGCAGTTAAACTGTTGTGGAACAGTGTGGTTACCTGGACATGGTAGTCCTCCGTAGGACAGAGTTAATTTCACTAATAACACACCATTTGGGACACTGGGATAGCTTAGCATAGCCATGTAATGAATGTACCATTATATGCGTTATCCTGTTAAAGTTCATTGATTGTAAAGTATTACATGTGTAAATAACAAACTCTCAAAAAATATTTTGTAGTTACCAACATGTGAGTCTCATTACCAACCCAGCCAGTGAAGTGATCCCATTTGCCTACCTGGTCTTTAATGACAAGGCCAAAAATAAATCCGTGGAGAAGTTGGGAAACACCTGCTCAAGTAGAACAAAGGAAAGTTACATAGAAAAACAAATCCAGTTGTACATTTTTGGAATTATACAATCATCACAGTGGTCAACCGTTCTTCATAGTAAATTCTGTATATTGTCAGCCTGGAACCATTTCTAGTTCGAGGGAAGCAATACTATCATTGACGGCATGGCAAGGGGTCTTGTCCAGCTGGAGATCCAATATCTCTGGTAGTGAACGTCCTGTGCATCAAATCTACAATTCAAAAATTGTTTTCTGTTGTGAGTGTCAGACTAAAAACCATTTGGCTACATTTAAACAGGGTTTCCCGCGTCTGTCGTGACAGATATGATTATGTCATTTGTATCCGTTAGAGGCTGGGAACATGTAGCCCCTTGGATAGTCAGTCTGAGCCGTGCAACATAAATGTTAATTAATCTATAGTTGTTATAAAATGAGTTATCAGCCCGAGAGGCCAGTAACGTCAGAATTTAGGCCACAAATTGTGAGCGAGTGGGTCGACAGCTATTCTGTCCTGGTGATCTGAAGTCAGGTCCTCAGTGTGTCTCTAAGCCTGTTGTTTGTTCTGTCATCACTGCTGCAATGAGCCTTAAATGCTAACAGGACGTTGGAGTGGTTGTATGACACATGGACCATAACTAAATATGCATTAATGTAGTGCGGTCTTGTTAACTACTTAGGGAGCACCATACCGGCGCCGGTAGTCTTAAAAAAATAACACTGGTTCACAAGTCCAAACAATCACAGTTCACAAGTCCTATTTCTAGGTTATATATACATGTTATATATCTACAGAAAGCTTAGACACTCAGGAATGTAGCAAATGTCACCATTCTACAGTAGCTATAACAAAAATAATAATTTCCC
>JACXGM010031138.1:0-13058 GCA_016801145.1 Umbra pygmaea
AAACATCTTATGGCCTTGCTCTAAAACAAACATCTTATGGCCTTGCTCCAAACCAAACAAACTAGTCCACTGCAAAGCCATGCATTCAGATGGATTAAACTACTTGTCCACAGGTATTCAACTTGTTCCATTGAAGGCCAAGTGTTTGCCAGTTCTCTCCTTACTTGTTCTAAAATAATAATTTAACATCACTGATAAATTAGGAACAGGCCTCACCTGGTTGTCTATTTAAAGATAATGATCAGAAACAGCTGAAATGACTATCATGCTTGTGTTTTGTTTAATCTTTTGGGTGTAAATAAAGACATTTTATTTAAGAGTAAACATTTATTTTGCTTTGTGTTGCATGAACAAAACCAGCCATTATGTTGTCATCTGATTGTCAAACATGTCACTTAAGAATAGACTATAAGCGCTTTGTCTACCCCAAAACAATTCCAAAATCTAAACAGAAAAGAAGAACTACTCAGAAGAGAGGGATTGTTACTTATTTGTCCTGACACTTGAAAACATGTTGCAAACTTTAATAGAATGCAATGATTATGAAATATATGGATGGACAGATAGCTTTGTGGAGCTAAAGAGTTAAACCTCTGATCAACCTTGAATTTGAGAATCAAGTTTTTGGGCCTATTGTTGAGCTTGCTGGCTGCCTTGCTATTCAACATTGTGGCAGTCAAGCGGTGGACAGGTGCACCTACATTATATGTAAATGATTGACAGACAGCTGAGAAGTGTTTGTTTAATTTGGAAACTATTATCTAAAATCTTGACCCTATTAATAGTTTTTTATCATTGCATATTTAAGTTTTTATATTTTTTGCTGTGTTCTTACATTGGTTCTTACAAAGTCCCTGCCCCTACGCCCTTCACTATGGGTACAATTTTTACTATTTGTTTATTATTTAAGGAGTGGGGGCCATTCGCATAGAAGGTTGGACTGACGTACTTACAAATAATAATGACTTTTTGTTCATAATGCAAGGTGATTTGTGAGTAAGTCACTAGGCAGTAACTGTGCTCTCTTTTGGTATTCACTAGTCCCGATCATTGACAGACACTTTAGTTCCTCTACATTAGCGTATTGTCCTGGTGATGTGATCTGAAGTGCTACATCAAAAACACACTAAAAGCTATTTTGTTTACTGGTTGGTTTCTCATAGAATAAGGTTTGAGGTTCATTTGAGGATAAGCGTTAGACTGCGGAGTGTCTGATAGCCTAGTGGGACTGTATAAATAAAGTTTTACTGCAACTTTTTTTGGTCCTCATTATTTAAATAAGAAGATGATGTGTGTCAGCCAATGGCTCTTTTTCTGTTATTTTTATTGACAGGACAGAAGGAAACAGAGGCTGTGGAGACAGAGGAAGGGCAGTCAGTTGAGGGGAGTCAGTTGAGGGGAGTCAGTTGAGGGGAGTCAGTTGAGGGGAGTCAGTTGAGGGGAGTCAGTTGAGCCGAGGCTTGAAACGCCAAGGGACACGGAGCTCAGACTGCTGAACTAAACTCAGCACCATTTCTATCTCAGGACACGGCCCCATTACCAGATATGTTGATCCTTTCTTGCCAAATAATCATAGCGGTTCATCTTAACCCAGACCTACGTGTCGGTAAAGAATGATTAGTAAATGACCTTGTCTTTGACTGTCACTTGTGTGTTGAGATCCCTGATTAACAAGATAGTTAGTTAAGGTAAATACACTCACCTAAAGGATTATTAGGAACACCCGTTCAATTTCTCCTTAATGCAATTATCTACTCAACCAATCTCATGGCAGTTGCTTCAATGCATTTAGGGGTGTGGTCCTGTACAAGACAATCTCCTGAACTCCAAACTGACACGCACAACAGCAGAGGAAACCACCGGGTACCACTTATCTCCACTACAAATAGTAAAAAGTGGCTACAATTTGCAAGAGCTCAACAAAATTGGACAGTTGAAGACTGGAAAAATGTTGCCTTGTCTGATGAGTCTCGATTTCTGTTGAGACATTCAGATGGTAGAGTCAGAATTTGGCATAAACAGAATGAGAACATGGATCCATCATGCCTTGTTACCACTGTGCAGTCTGGTGGTGGTGGTGTAATGGTTTGGGGGATGTTTTCTTGGCACACTTTAGGCCCCTTAGTGCCAATTGGGCATCGTTTAAATGCCACAGCCTACATGAGCATTGTTCCTGACCATTGCCATCCCTTTATGGCCACCATGTACCCATCCTCTGATGGCTACTTCCAGCAGGATAATGCACCATGTCACAAAGCTCGAATCATTTCAAATTGGTTTCTTCAACATGAAAATGAGTTGAAACATGAAAATGAGTTGAAAATGAGTTCACTGTACTAAAATGACCCCCACAGTCACCAGATCTCAACCCAATAGAGCATCTTTGGGATATGGTGGAACGGGAGCTTCGTGCCCTGGATGTGCATCCCACAAATCCCCATCAACTGCAAGATGCTATCCTATCAATATGGGCACAGTGTTAGTATAGTGTTCCCAATAATCCTTTAGGTGAGTGTATATTTCAGATTATATCTGAGATATTATATAGCCTAGTTAGAGTGTTTAGCCACATACCAAAAGTTTGCCGGTTCAAATCCCGAAACAAAAAAGGTGGTAGGTTTGTTGATGTACCCTTGAACAAGGCTTGCTCCTGTAAATTACTCTGGATAAAAGCATCTGCAAAAGGACTAAAATGTAACCTTTAAAGGCAAATATATAATTGGGCTCTTACGAAAGACAACCAACAATATTACCTAATATTTCTCCAGTAAAAGTTAGAGACATACTGTATCTAAAGGGTAGCAGTTCAAAGCACAACATCATATCTATTTTTAGTGCTCTACATTGCTCTACATTGCTCTACATTGCTCTACTTATGGCAAGATAAATGTCCATTGAACTCAGGATTCTTTTAATAGAGAAGCTGACAGTGTTGGAGCATAATGTCTGACTCAGTCCGAGCTGAGGTTTACCCAAGATACAGATTGGCTTCCTCTTTGCCGGGTCCCAACCTTGAATGCAGAATACACTATGTTATTTTGTGGACAAGCTGATCAAATTTACACACGTTTTAATTATAGATCTGTCTTTCTCGATTGAAGCATGTCTGATCTGTGTGCTCTATACACTTACCGTTTGTAGGTTTAGTCTTTTTGATTTACGTTTTGTACACTAGCTTCAAAACAGTGTAAACCCCAAATGTTGATTTGTTTTTGAAAATGTTTGGTTTTGTCAAAACACAATTATGTATATTACCTGGAAATTAATTACAGTAACCTTCTGGGGATATGTGTACCTATTTATCTATCAAATAAACTATTTATAGAGCACAGTTTGTACATAATATTTAGTTCAATGTGCTGAACAGTTAAAAGTAAAGAAAATGCAAATTCATGACAATTAACATAAAGTAAAAATTGAACATAATGTATACTATTTAGGGACATTGTTATATATTTTTCTAAATTAATTTCACATCCCCAGAAAATTCTTTCAAAAAGTATCATTTATATGTGATATAAATCTCTATGCTTCAGGACCAGACCTATGAGCAGTTACATTAGGGTCTGTAATTCTAGGCAGAAATTGACATTTAGGGCCAAATCCTTACATTTTAAAACTGACATCCGCTTTTCAGAGGAACTCCTCCTTACTTTTGCTAACACCAGTTAAGCATGTAGTCAATGCTACGAAGGTAAAGAGTTCACGTTCAACACGATCAACATCAAAATCTCTTACAACACTATAATAAGTAAACTATCCTATTTTACTTAATCAGCTAACCCAGGGTTGTGCAGAACATGGCATTACTTATTTTTTAAATCCTCTGCACTACTACTCTGTAATACAATATCTACTGTACTTCTACTACATAACACATTCCCTACAGATATCGTCTGATAATTTAAGACAATGTTTTCAATATTATACTGTATTGCCTGAGATATTCCAAATGGAAACTTCCTTACAGGTCTTTCTAGCAGTTTGAATCGTTTTCTTGCTGACGGTCTAAAGGCAAATTCTATATCAGTTTCAATTGTTAAAGGACACAAGACAAGTCGTGTCTTATTTAAAATTCTGCCTTAGATGTCGGATTCGACACAGTGCCCCTTGTCCGACGATTTCATATTTTTCCATTATCTAGCCCAGTACACTTTTTTATTTTATTTATATATTATTGTTCTTTTTATAATGCACATGTGCAACTACAATTGACTGTAACTTGGAAAATCTTGTGTCGAGGAAATGTCTGGTCATGGTGCATTTCAGTTTCATATGTAAATGAAGTTGAGTTAGTTTTCTAATATTGCAACTCTTCAGGTCGATACACATGAACACTCAACACAATATTGAGAAATATGTTCATTCCTGTTTTCTATTGTTTCCGTTGCTTTGTATTTCAAGAATTTTGTAGTAAATTTTTTCTGCATGCACATGTAACATATTTTGTCGCCTGTTGGCCTACATTAATATTGTAATGAAATATCCAAAAATGTATGAATGTTTCTCACTGTGACAGGAATGTTCAATATGTCTATTGAGATGTGATACGGCTGTGTAAGTGAAATGTGTGTGAAATAAAGCTGCCTGTGATATAATGCCGTATTTGTTATGTATAAAGCGTCTTCTATATAAAGCTTCTTATGCTTCTTGAACCATATGCGATTGTGAATGAAAGTGAAAACAGGTGCACTGGAGAGGCAACAGCAAGACAACCCCCCAAAGGGAATAGTTTTGCAGGTGGTAGCCACAGACAATTGCTCTCTCCTTATCCTTCCTGACTGATTCTTCAGTTTTGCGTTTTGCTACTGTCTTTGTCACTACTTGTAGTATGAGGCCGTACCTGCAGCCCATTCAGGTTGCACAGGTAGTCCAGCTCCTCCAACATGGCTGCAATCACAAAGTTTGCCGTTTCTCCCAGCACAGTCTCAAGGGCATGGAGGAGATACCAGGAAACGGGCCATTACATGAGGAGACCTGGACAGGGCCATAGAAGGGCATCAACCCAGCAGCAGGACCGGTATCTGTTAGTTTGTGCGAGGAGGAACAGAAGGAGCACTGCTAGAGCCCTACAAAATGACCTCCAGCAGGCTACTGGTGTACATGTTTCTGACCAAACTGTAAGAAACAGACTCCATGAGGGTGGCATGAGGGCCCGACGTCCTCTAGTGGGACCTATGCTGCCTGCAACATCATCCAGCATGACCGGTTTGGCGGTGGGTCAGTGATGGTCAGGGGAGGCATATCCTTGGAGGGTCACAGAGACCTCCATCCTGACTGCTTTTAGCTACCGGGGTGAAATCCTCAGACCTATACTATATGCTGGTGCAGTGGGCCCTGGGTTCCTCCTGGTGCAGGACAATGCCCGGCCTCATGTGGCCCGAGTGTGTAGGCAGTTCCTGGATGATGAAGGCATTGATGGCATTGACTGACCCTCACTTTCCCCAGACGTGAATCCAATTGAGAACCTCTGGGGCATTATGTATCGGTGCAGCTCACTGATGCCCTGATCCAGGTCTGGGAGGAGGTCCCCCAGGACACCATCCGTCATCTCATCAGGAGCATGCCCAGATGTTGTCGGGAGTGCATACAGGCACGTGGGGGCCATACACACTTACTGAGTTGCCGTGATGAAATTTACACAAGTTGGAACAGCCTGTGAATTCAGTTGTTTACTTAAATTTTTGGTGTGAGTTTTGAATTCAGCCCTGAGTAAGGTGGTTATTTTAGTTTCCATTGACCGTTGTTATGTCATTTTGTTCTCAATGAATTACACAATGTACAGTCAAGATTTCAATCTGTAATATCTTTTGTTTCTTCGAGACCCGATCTGTGATTTGGGTGTTGGCTTAAATGTTTTGGAGCACTCTAGTTTCGTAAGGTTAGGCTTAAATGTTTTGGAGCACTTCATTTTCGTAAGGTTTCTGAATAAATAATAAGCAAGTTGAGATAGAGAACAGGTACGTTTAGACGTGCATGAAGATGCAATCAGTATCCATGTTCAAGCGATCTCAGAAATCATCATAGTGTTCTGAGCTAATCAGCAGGTTTTTCTGTATAATTTTTTTTAATCTTAAAAATGCACATCACTATTAAAAATGTCTGGGGAAAGAAAATCAATCAACTTAACACCGGATGTAGAGTGTGATAGTTATTTAGATGGAAACAGATAAGTAGAGCACACACATTCGCTGGCTGCGGCTCAGATCCCTGCCACCAGGGAACATGTGTGCTCCACATTTGGGAGCTCAGTAAAACTCTGGCACAGTTATTTTTTATCCTGTGATGATGTGTTACACAACCAATGCATATAGATAAATGTTACTTCTTAAATCTCACAGAAATGTATATTACTAAATAAGAGAACGGTGGTATGATTCAAAGGGCCATAAGATTGGTGATCGTAATAATATAAATGTGGGGTGGGGGGGCAGGTAGGCATATATCTTTTCAGGGGGCTCAAGATTTCTGGGGACGGCCCTGAATATAACCACTGTCTGATGCATGTCTGATCAGGGAAATGGAAAGAAAACATACCGTATAAAAATAATCTGCATGGATAAAAGTGACACAATCAATGAGATACAATTCCCCCACCACTACAGTGTGCTCCACTCCATCTCAAGAAAAGCATTTTTGTTAATTTCAAATATATTTACTGTGGTAAGTGGATTCAATGACAGTAACTGATCAATGAACTGCCAGGGAAAAGAGCGAAGTGTTCGACCGGTGGGAATAAACTATCGTATACACAAGCCCCTTGGAAACACACCTTGATTACGATAATCAACTAAGCATTGTCACCCATTTTAGACCACGATTAGTTATATCAATGTGGTAAAGCCGGCCCTTGATCTGAATTATGCTGAAAGGGGTAATCAGACGTTCCACGGTCCCATTACAAAATCAGACACTTTCATCCAAAGCAAATCTGTCAGCACTTCAACGCAGAATACATCAACTCGATTCAATGTACAGTTAGAAACTTCACTGCCAACAGATTCCACAGATGCATCGAGGGGTGATTTTTTGTGATTGGGTGTCTGCCTGGTATGGCCCTGCCATTAGTGATGATGCTCAATGGTCACCATTGTTGCTTTTGGCTCAAACAACACTAAATCGAAGATGAGAAACGACGTGGCCATTGGACACCAGCCCCCCCCACACCACCACCAGTCCCATCCAATGAGCCACCATAGTGCTCTTGTGTTGACACGCGCACGCATGTGAAATTCAAGTTCACCAATGTATTTGAGCAAGGTACATTGTGTTTGCAAACTTCAGCGCCTGAGAGTGTGTGTGTGGTGGGGTGACTAATCTACTGATTGACTTTACTCTGCCAAGCGACCCTTCCATTTCAATGTGTGCATTGCCACCCGACCCCCCCCCCACCCCCAGCTGTTGCCAGGGAGACATGGTGGGCGGTCAATAACTAAGATTCCTTTATGAAAGTAAGTGCCATACGCAACCATACGTGGGTGTTAACTGCATTAGGATGTCAGCTGTTTTGCCCGGTCCTAAAATCAAAGAATAATTTTAGCTGTGATCAAAGTGGGTTGGACAAGAAGGCCTATTGGGGAATACAGGCATTTAAGGGGGAGTATTAAAGCCAAGATGTATTTAATGGAAATGACTGCTACATTTAATCAGGGTATGAATGTGTCAGAGTGTGTGGTATTATAACCGAAGGAAGCCTGTTGTGACAGAAGTGTTTTGAAGTCGACGCAGAGCCCACGACACTGATGGATTCTGAATGCAACAAACTAACACTACAGAAATATAGCACAACTAATAATAACATTCATGGAGCGCCCCCTACTGGCACACCAATATAATCTCCGTGTCAATCAAGATCCCATCCGGAGGCGACACACGTCCTCACAAACTGTGGTGACTAAAGAGCCACTTCTAGAAAAACGGTCAAAACGACCAACTTTTCTCTTCAGGCAATCATGGTCATACCACCCAAGTCTTTAATTAACCCCTGGTCATTCACATCCTGCCTTTTAATTGGCCCATATCCATACACATCTTGGTCCCTGGCCTATGGACATACTCGTCCTAGCTTCTAATTGGATCATAGACATACTGACCCTGGCCTCTAATTAGCTCATTTATTCAATTCTCCACTCTAGATATCTCTGCCAGAATGATCTATCAATCAGACATATGGTGCCTTCATGACAAAAGACAATGACAGAAAGGGAACAATAAAATTTCTCTCTGGCTATACGGTGCTTATTATGCTTTTATTATTGTGATAAGAGTATAATCCGAACCCCTATTTGCGACACACTCATCTGACATCAGCGCGCTTGTTAGACCACACGCGCTTGTTAGACCACACGCTTCCGTGATGCGCGAGTGCGACAAACAAAAAGAACTTGAGTGGGGGATCAAAGAGCCCGGTGCGTGCTTGCTGCCATTTCAACAGAAACAAAAGACCCGAGCTTTAAACACACTGCGGCGCTGTCATGATTAGAAAGGCTGAGTAGTTGCTTTCATCAAAATATTAGCAGATGGGGTAACCTTCCTTTGTGTTTGTCTGTCTGTGATCCACGTTTATATGTATACGAGTGAGATATAGTACGGTAATACAAATGGTAAAACCTGAAAAGCAGGTCCCCACAATGATATTTGGCAGGTAAATACAATTTCAGCTCAGAATCAAGGTTTAGGAAAATATAATAGGTTATTGCGGTTAAGATTAGTGTTATGTTCAATAAAAAGATTCTAACACCTAACAAATCAGTTCCCATAAAGTTGATTGGCTGGTCCCCACTAAAATGTGATTTAGTGAATGTCTTTTTTGTGTGAATGTATGGCCAGCTGTCTAAGGGGACACTTACCCTTCTGGCAAATTGCTTGTTTGTTAGTAAGGAAGATAGCATTAAAAGTAAACAAAAAAATATTATTATTGGGTGGGTGTGGGTGTGTGTGTGTGTGTGTGTGTGTGTGTGTGTGTGTGTGTGTGTGTGTGTGTGTGTGTGTGTGTGTGTGTGTGAGAGAGAGAGAGAGAGAGAGAGAGAGAGAGAGAGAGAGAGAGAGAGAGAGAGACAGAAAGAGACAGAGAGAGACAGAGAGAGACAGAGAGAGACAGAAAGAGACAGAGAGAGACAGAGAGAGACACAGAGAGAGAGACGGAGAGAGACAGAGAGAACCCTTTTCCGTAGATAGTGTCAGGTTAAAGCGCTCTGGAGTCAAGAGTCTTTCACACTACATTTGTTATTTGCCCCAGACAATACACAATGGCAGGTAAAGCAAATGTGGAAAATAATTTACAACTTTCCCTTAAATTGAGTGAGGCTAGTAAGGCTGTTTTTCCTGCTGTTAGCAATATGGAAAACAATATTCAAATGTAGGGAAATGACACATGTAGCACAGTCCATTGCACTGCAAACTAGATGTCAGGAATACATTCTTTACTGGAGTACTGTAAATGCTTGGGATATCTAATGCACAATATTACCCCCATTTTGACTCTTACTAACAGAAAATGTAAATTACGATTATAAGGGTATTATTGTATTCCTTATTTTAGACCTTATTTTCGAAATGAACAGATGTCATAATTATTTCAAATTGTCAAATTATTTCAGCTAAATTTAAATGAATACAAATATATTGTTGTAATCTGATTGGCATATGCAGTAGGAGCTTTACTTGAGTGTGTGTGTGGCTATTTCATCTCGCCTGAAGGGTGCGTGCGAGCGAGCTGGCTCAACACGTTGTCAGGTGCAATACATATCCATGCAAACGTGTGAAATCAATATTAACTTAATCATTCTACAGATGAAAATAACACGTTCTAACTTGTGACCCTCAGTCATAATATTATTCTCTACCGACAAAACAAAGGATTTTAAAGGCACGGCACATATTACATAATCATGCAAAACTACTGCCTGAAGGATCATGTGAGTCAATTCTATTGCCGGCTTGGTTGTGCAATTTAAATCCCATAGACAACTATGCTATAAAGTACAATGCAATGCACATCTAAATGTAGCATACGTAATAATGTATGAGTGTGCAAATTAAGGATAATCTTCTGCATATGGTTTATGAATCTCCGTTGTACATTTGTTAGTAGGCTTTAATCTCTTTCAACATTATTTTCTCAATTCTACAATCAGTAAATAATACCCTTAGATCGTTTTTCACAGTTTTTCTACATGCATTTCCCATGACAATCGTATTGAGCTTCGATGCGGGCACAAACCAGCATAGCATTGAAAAGCTTGAAAGGACAAACCCCTTAAACTTGTGATTGTAGAGGATGTGGCAAAACGCATGGTTGAACATATCGCTCTGGAGTAGAAACTAACCAACCCTTACCTTTCTCTGATGCTATGTTATAGACTTTAGATTTATCTCCGATCTAAGCTTCTCCGATATTAGGTCTGGAGCTGTCGTTGCCTTCCGCTGAGTTGATACAGATGTAGTAACAATACCTTGGTTGTTTCTCCGCTTGCTCGCTTGTTCTGTTCGCGCCGCTAACTTCCGACTCTACTTTCCAGCCGAGGCAACAGCTTCGGGTGATGGAGATCTATGGTGTCTGCGTGAACGTGTGCGCACACTGTTGTATCTCTGTCTGTGATTCTCTTCAGTGAGAGGGATACAGAATAATACAGGAGGGGGAATACCGTTGAGGAGAGAAATTAATTAAGCAGTTGTTTTTACTTTGAACAAAATCTAGGCTATTTGTAGCCTGGCTTCCAGTGTTCCATAAACATGCGGGGTTGTAATAGGCTACAATTAAATGACCTTTTGCTTAACGCATATTATGTAAACCGATGAAACCCGCTTACAGATCGAGACAACGTACATTAATCCTAGGAAGCCGTATGCTAATCTCAAATGGTCAGCAATCACGGAATCGTGAACAGACCAATAGCGCGGCAGTTCGTGCTGGACATAGGCTGTTGACACTCCCACATAATTTTAAGCTTGATTATATTATACATAAATGAAGTCTGCATATTGTAGCCTACTGTACCTTGCCATCTGTAGCCTATATTCATATTGTTGTTATTTTTTACTAGCCTTAAAGAGTAGATCAAGGAAAGTACTCCAATCCATCTGCATTTATTAAAACATTCCTTTAGCAATTCTGAAATGTAATTCTTCTATTGCCCAGGCACAGTAGCCTATAAATCATTGTCCCATCTAATCAGATTTTTCAGCTTTTTTAAACATTTACATTTTTTACATGTTAGTAATTTAGCAGATGCTCTGGATAAACCGACTTACACAGGGACATTCTCCCCGGAGCAACTTAGGGTTAGGTGACTTGCCCAAGGACACAACGACATTTGGCACAGCCGGGAATCGAACCGGCAAACTTCCGACTTTCTAACTGCTGAGCCATCTGACATCCATAAATATGAATTTAAATACCATAACCTACATGTTGTACATCGTTTGGAGCTGGTCACTGAAAGACAATGTAGTCCTGTTTTCACTGGGAAATTCTTCTATTCTACACCTAGCACAAACATTTTCCCGAATAATTTGCTGTGTTTGTTTAAATCCAACAGTGATGGACTGGACATATGGGGGAGGACATAGTGGGGGGTTGCTGCCACCGATTTCAGGAGGTAACAGAAGACCACATTTAAAACGAAACTCAACCAGACCCTCTGGAAAAGGGTCTGGGAATGAGATAATTCCCCAATTGACACTCACATATTAAAGGGGAACACAGACGAAATTCTGTAATTTGTCTATGTTCCTAAATCGTTTGAAGTACTTATTTGACGTTCTGGCTCATCAGTCAACTCTCTCACTCAGGGAGAACAGGGTGGAGCTAGCGCGAGTGCGGTAATTTATTGGTGACTTAAGTGCGACTTCAAATCAAGTCAGTGACTTGAGTCTCCAACTTTGACTAGTACTCTACCAAACTTGAGTTGACAAGTTAGCTGTGAACTGCTGTTGCGTGGTCACATCCACATATCCAGTGCTCTGCCACTACAACGGCATGGGACTCAGATGTTTAAAAGCCAAGGAACACTGCACTCCTTGTAAGACATGCGCTTGCCTGGCACCCAGTTTACCTATGATAGTACATGAAGCACTTCCCTAATACACCTTATTTGGAGGTTAAGGAAAATATCAAATTTCCTCTGTGCTTGTTGTGCATGTGCAACTTCAACAAAGCAATATGCTGTTGAATTTGATTAAGGCTAACTAGCTAAATGGCTAATCTTTTCTTATGTTGCCCTGGTTACATATCCACTTCCAACATTTTATGAGTGAGTTTGATATTGTGGAGGACACATGCTACCCCTCTCCAACCTTTTTGCTCAACTCAATGTTTTTAACCATTGGATGAGATGCTTTGGGACTTCTGATGTGTATGCTACTGTATTCATTACATGCTACATACACCTGAGGGTCAGGTGTATTCCTACTCCCAAACCTTAAAGTTTCCAAGTTCAGCTCCTACCACAGAAACTAGAACAATGTATTTAGCTCTAATTACTTCTAGGTTGTCTTAGGAACTAGCTAACTCGATCTCAAGCTAGCTTGTCACTGAAGCTACATACAATGTGTGGTTTGAAATTTGCATTTTTATAGCCTATTTGTCCAGTGGTAACTGAGTGAGCAAACACCTTTTTGTAAAGTTTTTAATAGTGTCACTGGACATGGAAAGCTTCCTAGATTTAGCCTAACTAAAGAGCAAACAATTAAATGCCCTAGGCTAGCGACCAACACGTAAGGTCACCTAATTAATAGTATGTTTGCTATCATTGTGACATTGTAGGTTCCTCTTCAAAGTACCCCATGTTACTTGAATGGAGCTACAATTTACATGTCTATATGTGATTTTCAGATTCATATAATCAGGAAGACACTGAGGGCCTGATTTACTAACACAAGTGCAGTTTGCGCTGCGTCTGTTTATGCGAGTTTGGTAATTGCGCACGCTATGCTTCCACATTTAGCGTGGTATTTATCAAACCCGATACCCATTACGCAATCAGCGCATACTCCGCCCTCCATTAGCGCGCCTCTAAAAGCGCAAACAATGGCCCCGTACGCATCTATCATGGATC
>JACXGM010031140.1:0-13058 GCA_016801145.1 Umbra pygmaea
TGATTGGCTGGTGAACTGGTCTGAGCCTGGTATGTTCCACTGATGAGTTGATTGGCTGGTGAACTGGTCTGAGCCTGGTGTGTTCCACTGATGAGTTGATTGGCTGGTGAACTGGTCTGAGCCTGGTATGTTCCACCGATGAGTTGATTGGCTGGTGAACTGGTCTGAGCCTGGTGTGTTCCACAGATGAGTTGATTGGCTGGTGAACTGGTCTGAGCCTGGTATGCTGCACAGATTATTTGATTGGCTGGTGAACTGGTCTGAGCCTGGTCAACTGCTTAATTGATAAAAGTGTTTTCATTTACATTAAATTCACTATATTTATGGCTGGCCTATAAAAAGGTCCTCCAAATAAATTGCAAAATCTTTCTACTGCAGACACCTCCTAACTTGTTCAACTCTGTCCTTTGCAGCACAAAGCACTATCATTTCTATTAGTAGGCGAAATTGATCTGTCTGTAGTTTAGAGTAATATCACATTTTCTCACAATCTGACATCTTGTGCTTTAGGATAGTCATCTCTAGACAAGGTGCTCCAATCCAACAGACAAGTTACAGTAGCTCAAATTGCTGATAATGTTAATGCTGGTTCTGATAGAAAGGTGTCAGAACACAGTGCATCACAGTTTGTAGCGCATGAGGGTGCATAGTCTTAGACCAGTCAGGGTGCCCATGCTGACCCCTGTCCACCGACGAAAGTGCCTGAAATTGGGACATGAGCATCAGAACTGGACCATGGAACAATGGAAAAAGGTGTCCTGGTCTGATGAATCATGTTTTCTTTCACAGCACATGGATGGGCAGGTGCGTGTGCATCGTTTACCTGGGGAACACATGGCACCAGGATGCACTATTGGAAGGAGGCAAGCCGACGGAGGCAGTGTGATGCTTTGTAAATGTTCTGCTGAGAAAGCTTGGGTCCTGCCATTTATGTGGATGTTACTGTGACATGTACCACCTACCTAAGCATTGTTGCAGATCATGTACATCCTTTCATGGAAATGGTATTCCCTGATGGCATTGGCCTCTTTCAGCAGAATAATGCGCCCTGCCACAAAGCAAAACGGGTTCAGGAATGGTTTGAGGAACACAACAACATATTCAAGGTGTTAACTTGGCCTTCAAATTCCCAGATTTCAATCCAATTGAGCATCTGTGGGATGTTCTGGACAAACAAGTCCGATCCATGGAGGCCCCACCTCGCAACTTACAGGACTTAAAGGATCTGCTGCTAACGTTTTGGTGCCAGATACCACAGCACACCTTAAGAGGTCTAGTGGAGTCCATTCCTCAATGGGTCAGGGGTGTTTTGGCGGCAAAATGGCAACCTACCCAATATTAGGCGGGTGGTCATAATGTAATGGATTATCAGTGCAATGTCATCAATATTTTGATATACTACCTCAATTAACATATCACAATAGTTTCATGTTTTTTTGAGGGTACCACTGCCAACAACCCACTCATCACCAGATGTACCCTGGCTGACCTGTGCATCCACTCAATCCTACACACCTGCATTGCAGTTCACCAGGTCAGACAACTTAATGTCCTGGAGACTGCTCTGTTTTTCAACTCTGAGTCCTTTGAAGATGAAAGGGGAGTGGTGTAATTTGGGGAACCCTGTACTGTTGGCAATTTGATATGATGTGAAATGAAACAGATACAATAGGAACAGTGAGCTACAATGCCAATGAAAAGGACACTATACACTTTTTTTATCAGCCAATACTCCAGTTGATGAAACACAACAATAGTCCTTAAATAAAATAAAATGCAATTATCAGAGGGGAAGATGTGAAGTTACCAGGGTTTACATGGTGTGGTTGGGTCGGTAACACCGATGAAAGTTGCATCATACAATTAAACTATGGGCAAAAACATAGTAGGCCTTATTAATCCATGTTTTCAATTTTGTTATTAATGTTACTTAACGTGAGGAATATAGATATAAAAAGGCTTTTTTCCAATAACAAAAATGTAAAGTTATAATTTAATTAGTATACATCTTATTTATGGACATTTCTGATTTCGGATTATACTCTCATGGTTTGGCAAGCTTCTTGGTAACACAAGTATGTAGGCTACGACAACCGTTGTCATTATAATACAATTTTCACATGAACACAAAATCAATCAGGAAAAAAATGTAATGAATGCTATCATTTTTTTAAATATATTATAAAATATTATTAAATTCTGTTCAATTGTTTATTTTGTCCTGGTAATTGTATTGGCAAAACAGTATAGGTTTTCGCAATTCCCATTTAATTGTACAGTACCTACATGTCTAAAATAAAAATAAGTGGGATATCCTTATAATTAAATTATAACAATATATATGCTTGACAGCACAGGATAAAATATGTGATCTAAAAAAAGTTATATATATATACACACACACATTTAATAAATATATAAATATTCGTAGACCGATTCTAATTTTGGATTTGACCAGGGATTGCGACGCTCTCCATCGTTCCGGCCGAAGTAAATGGCGTTATGGTATCCAGGGAAATTTCCCCATCACACTGTATTTGAAAGATGGCTGGCAACATGTTCTTGTGATTGCGGGATGTGTTTGAGACTAGAGAAACTTTGTCGAACAGTTGGGTTTCGTCCTCTCCCAGGTTTTGGATTGCTTGAGGATGTTGTGTAGCCAGCAATACCTGTGCGTCCTTTTGAAGCGTGGTGTCGTGGTGATAGGACACCAATTCATTACTGAAATTAACAGCTTCCACTGTATTGCTTGAACACATTTTATTGCAGCCTAGAATCGTTGCAAATGCTTTTCTGAAATCCGCGTTAAATGCATAAATTACAGGGTTTAACGAAGAGTTTGTCCAACCAAACCAAACGAAAATAGTAAATGTGGTATCACTTACGCACGGAGGGTCACAAAAAGGTACCATGCAATTTAGGACAAAAAATGGTAGCCAGCAAAATACAAAAACACCCATTATAATGGAGAGTGTCTTTAAAACTTTAGTTTCCTTTTTAAAAGCAGTCTTTAACGCGTTTTCGTGTGCGCAAACGTTTGGGTGTTGGTTATTTTGCGCTTGTTCCGCAGCTCTTTCCAAAGATGAAATCCTCCGTATCTGTGTTTGCGCAATACGGTATATTTTTGTGTAAGTGGCAACCATGATTACAACTGGGATGTAGAAACTGATAAGTGATGAGGAAATAGCATAGGTCTTGTTCAAGTTTGCTATACAGTTCTCAGAGTGGTTGCTAAAGTTTCCTGCTGACGCCTCCTCTTCGGCCATGTGCCAGTTGAGTTGAACAGGTATAAAGGATATGAGAATTGATAATGTCCATGCCACGCCAATCATGATAAATGCCACTCGGTGTGTCATTTTTCGTTCATATCTAAAAGGACTAGCTATAGCCCAGTATCTGTCCACGCTTATGATACACAGGTTAAGAATAGATGCAGTCGAGCACATTATGTCAAATGCTATCCATATGCCACAAAATCTACCAAATAACCAAGTGCCAGTCACCTCAGATACTGCCTCCCATGGCATCACAAGCACTGCAACGAAGAGGTCTGACACCGCCAGAGAAATTACAAAAAAGTTGGTTACCTTTGAGCGGAGATGCCTGAATTTAATGACCGCTGCGCAAACAAGCGTGTTTCCCAGCAGCGTAGACACAATAAGGAGAAATAAAATGCATCCAATTAGCGCTCGCACACCGTTTGCCCCTGTCTCGTTTTCTGTGCCGTCTGACTCCGACCGAACTTGCGTTGAATTTTGATTATAGTTTTCCATTTGCACGTTTCTGTGTTTTGGTAAAAATCATTTGAATTTTAAATTGAACTAAGTATATGTGCGGTTCTTGTTGACAGGTTCCAAAGCCTTGAAATGCATGTACTCAAAAAGCAAAAAATGTCCAAAACTGGCCAGTGCTTCTCGCTGTCGTGATAGGATGAGTCATCGCAGGTGAGAGACAATTATGGACAGGCTAGACATTAGTGAGAGCCAGCTTAATATAGCCTACCAGCAACAGTGGTCCGCTCATCCACTCTTGTGTAGCAAAGGGGTTGCAGTTATAGGCTGATACGGGAAATAGTTACTCAATATAATATCTCAAAGCATCAACGGAAATCTGAATGCAGTATAAACTAGCCTACAATTCATTTACAGCTGTTATTATAGACCTATACTGCATTCATGACTGCATTTATTTAATTAATTGAAGATGAAGTTTATATTCTCTATTTCACAGCCCAATTTTGCTCAGAGGAATAGATAGGTGCAAGGGTATAGAATCCCCTCCCTCGCTTCCCCTTCCCCAGGTAATGTAGTCCCCTCAGGTCCCCTAAATAAAAACAATTTACTAAAATATGTGTACCCCGAATATTAAACTCATTCCTACGCCCTTAGATAGGTGTTGCCAATTGATATGCCATGTGCATTTCTTTACATCAGATTTTGAGATGTGGCACACATACAAAACAAATTAAATTTGTTAAATTTTTAGGGATGTTTAATTCTCAAACGATTGGTACAGTATAAATCCATGCTTGTTTTACTAATTAACAGTGGCCTGTTGAGACTGCGATTCTATATAATCATGTTTAAATACAGTTTAAACAGTTTAGAATGGTATTACTAGATGAGAGTCTTATACACCTAAGGTTGGGGCCTATTGGAGGATTCTAAGACCTGTTAGCCTGTCTGTGTGCAGACAGGAGGGCAGATTCATGGCCAATTGAGTGACTTAGGACAGAGAGGGCCCATCCAAATACTGTTCGTATATTATAGCAGATTAAGCTTGTATAGCTTATACCTTAGGATTTATAGCTTATATGATCTGTTATATATTATACTGCTTGTAACGACATGATCTATTGTATATTAGACTGTAATTCCATCACAGATGGATAATACATGTTGATGCCATTCAGACTAATAGGACATATTACTGACAGGACACTAGATAGATAAATGTTACTGAGGTATTTGAGAATAACAACTAGCGAGGCCATTTGATAAGATGCTTGACATAATTTAAGGTTACCTGGTGTTGATGCTAATGTGAGACAGTAACGGGTCTGAGGTTATAAGGGTCTTCTTCTAGAAGGTGTGAACAACAACGCTAAGGCTATATAAACCAGTTCCAATTGTTATTCAGGGCTTCTTCAAGCCCGTCTTTGGTTCCTTGTCCTGAGATGTCCCTGTTCCAGAGCAAGATGTTACTTTATTAAAGATTCTATGATGTAACCACAACTCGACTCCTGAAACCATAATTTCAACAAAGATCCTGTTAAGCCTTAAAATAACCACCAATTTACAGGCCCATGAATGCATGTCAGGACTGTTTGCTGAAGATGATATGTTTATTTAACCCCTAACATGCTTTGGAAGTCACTTTTGGAGTTTCGTCAACAACAGCTGACCATTGGAGGATGCTTCGAGTGTCTAGTGGATAGGGGTCAGTTTGGGACTCCAGCCAGATGTCAAAGGATCGTATAATGTTAATCTGTGACACCCAATTTGTGAATCCCAACTGACCCCTATCCACTACGCAGATGTGACTCCAGATTTTAGAATCCCAAACTGACCCCTATCCACTACTCACTTGTTCGTAGAGCCCTCCATAGTTATGTGTTGCCGACAAACATCCAAAGTGGCAAGTTGTGGCAGAAGCAACATTGTTGCACACTCGCTATAAGAGAGTATCGCAGGGCCTAGTTAGCCACTAAACCCTTGATAATTTTCATTCCCTCAGCTTTGGGACACTTGAGCAATTCCGGAGGAGAACATGAACTTGTTAATTTTAGGGCTTAGGGTTGAGTTAGTAGGGGAAGAATACAGGTTAAGGTTAGGCAATACAGTGCCTGAGGTTAAGGTTAGAAATCAAAAACATATTAACTGGATTTGAACTCATGTCTATCAGAGCGAGGGTTAGGGATGTTAAGATACTTCAAACATTCTCAAATTCAATGCCCTAAGAAAAAGAAAAGACTCTACCTGTGAAACATATTTTTACGATTTAATCAGTCAAAGCACCCAACGTAACATAATATACAAATTCAGGTGTACCAGATTTAAATAAATAATTTCAAATGTTCCCAACTGAGGCCATGGCTGGGGATTCATGGAAGGCCATGATGGTAAATGTAAGGGTGGTGGGGCTTGGGCAGACATTGTTTTTGGTTAAATTTCGTGATGTCATCTACACTCACTAAAGTATAACTAGAAGTTAAAAAACATTTAACTTATAGTCAGACTATTGTTGTTGGTGGCAGTGGCCAACTTTGGAGAAAGAATGACCATACTTACAGTACACTGCTTAAACTGTCAGGAATATTGGGCAAACTCTCAAACTGTCCAATATGTAATCACTGCAGTTTTGACAGAATATTAATCACAAAAACACTCTGTTACAAATGGTTCAGAATTACAGTAGCTCTATTTAATTTTAAGAGAAGTAAAACGTAGGCAGATTGGCAGTTTTTAATATAGATCAAGCAATTTACATTTTTCAATTTGATTCCCTCACAGGGATGAACTAAACACTGCAGCAACTCAACTATATTTGAGAAGTGCACACCGTTCAGGAAAGCACAACCACTACGTTTCTTGTTCGTGTGCTTATTTTGTGAAAGCCCATGACAAAGAAAGCATCAACTCACCATTCTGAAACTAGTGATTTCAGCTGATGAACTGGTTACTCTGTAGAACAATCTTAGCTCTCTGAGTAAATGGTTGTGTACCACCATTGAAAATAAAAGGTACAGATAGCATTTTAAAAAATGAAGGATGAAATAAAAAAAATATATATATATCCTTTTGTAAATGAAAACAAACTAGAATTGTTCTGCATTGCAGGACAGTCTACATCATGATAGTCACAGGTTCGAGCCTGACTATGGGTTCCCTGACTTTCCCTGGACCTCCTGGACGAGGCAGCGCAAATTGCCATAGTGCTTCCCGGGATTTGGGTTAGAGAAATCAGATAATCTACCATGCCAAATTGATTTCCAGTGACTCTTTCTGTGCAGATCGGGCGACTGTAAATTAAATGTAAATTCGCAGAAGTATAGTTAGTGAACATAAGCATCCTATGCATGATCTGACTAAAGGCTTCCGTGTCAGCGGCTGGGTGACGTGGTTGGATGAACCACGTTGTCAAGGTTCACAGCTAAGGAGGCAGGCGCGTCTTCTCAAATCAACTCTTTATTATATACAAACACTGGGAAGAACTGACAGGAAACACAGAGACAAGAATACATGAGTAACAAAGACCTAACATAAACAAGAACAACACTACACAAACACAAGAACAGAACCTTTAACTTATACAACATGACCTAGAACACAAGAGAAACACTTTATACTAAACATATGACTAGACTAAAGACAACTACTCCAAAGAACAAGAACAACCACGTACCTGACAGGAAACGATGAACTACACAGAACAAACAAACCCACAGAACTAAATACCCAACTAACGAGGGGAGGATGTGCAGGTGTGGACCAAACAACAGAACCGATAGGCTTACCAAAACATGTGACGGGATCATGTGACACAAAGAGCGGGAAACAAAACCAAAACAAAACACATGGGGGAGAAACCACCATTAAGTGACACAGAACAGGCACAAAGACAAAGACACAAGAGGTTGAGGGCAAGGGAGTGTAGCGGGGCCCAGGCAAGCGGGGACACAGGGGGCTGCCGGGCGGCAGGGAACACAGGGGCCGGCCGGGCGGCAGGGAACACAGGGGCCGGCCGGGCGGCAGGGAACACAGGGAGAAACCACCATGAAGTGACACAGAACAGGCACAAAGACTAGGGACATTGTGACACACGTGTGCAGCCCTCGCCATCCCACAGATCTGTCCAAGGAGTTGCGGAGCTGCCAACAAGGCAGGATTAGTGGGAATTGGGAAGGGAGGAAAAAAAAAAAAAAAAAAAAATCTTTGTGTTTTGATATTTTTTTAAATATTAAACTTTTGCTACTTCCTTGAAATTTATTTATTTATGATTTATGATTGTTATTGCAATTAGAATCATACAAATTTGTATAACCTGATATTTTTGACAAATTTTATGTTGTGACAAACCTAACAATTTAACTCTCCTGTTATGTTCAAATGTAAAGAACAGCAATAATGTTCCTAGGTCAAATTGACCCTGTGTCAGCATGGAAGATCCCGTAGCTCCCTCTCCTGACGCGCACAGGAGTAGGCGCTCGGAGTCCCCCACCTACTAAAGCCACTGATCATCCACCCACCATTTTTATAGATGGAGCCAGCAGAAGGACAACCTGGGACCATCCGACAGCCCACTGACGTTGGACAGACCGTGTCCAGCGTAGATGCCAGGCTGGCAGTCCACCAGAACATGCTGGAGGAACTGGGCGCCGCCATGGAAAGGGTGGTGCGCAGACTGAGCCAAGTGGAGAGACACCTGTCCAACCCTGCAAACCCAGTCCCAGCAGCAGCAGTCCCAGTAGGGAGCCCCATTAAACCGGCCATACCTCCTGTGGTCAAGCTTGCCCTGCCTAAGGATTATGACGGAGCAGCATCCCGATGTCAGGGGTTCCTTCTCCAATTGGGGCTCTACTTTGACACCACAGCCCCTGGAGCCTCAGACTGGGAGAAGGTGTTGGCCCTCATCTCCTGTCTCTCCGGACACATGCTGGAGTGGGCAAAAGCGGTCTGGAGAGACAGGAACCCAGTTATCCACAGGAACCCAGTTACCGCTCATTCACATCTCTTTTCAGCTCGGTTTTTGACCACCACCTGGAAAGAAGGGAGGTGGGCGAGCAACTGTACAGGTTACAACAGGGGCGCAGAACCGCTCGGGAGTACGCTCTAGACTTCCGGACCTTGGCAGCTGGCTCTGGGTGGATCAACCGGGCTCTTATTGATCACTTTCGGTGTGGCCTGCGGGAGGATGTACGACGGGAGATGGCCTGCCGGGACACCACCTTGGGCTTTAATGCCCTGGTGGACCTGGCTATCCATCTGGACAGCCTCCTGCAGGCGCGTGGGCGCACCGGGAGTAGTGTTACAGTTCCACCCAGGCCAGACGTCGGTCCGGAAAGTGGTTCTGTGCCCATGGAAGTAGGGAACACTGGGTTCCAGGAAGCAGAGAGGGGACCCAACAGGCAACGGGTGCCATGCTTCTATTGTGACAGAAAGGGGCATGTTGCTGCATCTTGCTACCAGCGTCTGTTGAGTCCGGGGATTGGCGGCGCAGGCACTCACACAACCTCCCAGGTACCTACTGTCTCTATGTCTTTTTCTTCCCATTCACGTATACCTGTAAGTTTTCCTGCCTTCCAAACGTCTGACCCGCTTAAGGCCCTAGTAGATTCAGGGGCAGCGGGTAGTTTTATAGCCAGCGTTTTGTGTTGCACTTTACCCATTCCCCTTGTGGAGCTGGACAGACCATTACCTGTGCGGTCATTAGACAGCAAACCCATAGGAATGGGTACTGTGTGGTATAAAACCATAGACATGGATATGCTGGTACCTCCCAATCATTTTGAAAAAAAATTATTTCAAGTCTTAGACATCCCTTTGTGCCCTGTTGAATTAGGCCTACCGTGGTTGTCAATCCATAATCCCTCCTTTTCTTGGTCTCTTAGGTCTATCGAGGGATGGTCGAGTGAGTGTCTGGGAAGGTGTGTTCCAGTTTCGCTAAGGGCCACCACGGTGGAAAGTCCAGGCAGTGCTTCCGACAATCCCATTCATATTGAGTATTCGGATCTCGAACATGTCTTTTCAAAATCCAAGGCATCTAAATTACCACCCCATCGGCCCTGGGATTGTGCCATTGACCTTTTTGTTAAAGCCAAAAAATGTCAATCTCCTTCTTGGGTTACCGCATCTCCTCGACCGGTGTGAAGATGGAGGAGGATCGCATTGAAGCTGTGCGTAATTGCCCGACTCCAACCACAGTAATAGCAGTGCAGCGATTCCTAGGTTTTGCTAACTATTACCGTCGGTTCATTAGTGGGTTTGGCAAGGTTGCAACTCCGATCACATCCTTGCTCAAGGGTGGGCCGAGCAGGTTGCGGTGGACTGCTGAGGTAGACAGAGCCTTCATCTCACTGAAGACGCTGTTCTCATCCGCGCCTGTCTTGGCCCATCCATCCTGACCCGATGTTGCAGTTCGTAGTGGAGGAGGGCGCTTTTGAGAGATGGGAATTGGGGCAGTTCTGTCGCAGAGTTCAGGAGCCCCTGCGAAGCTCCGTCCCTGTGCCTACTACTCTCGGAAGCTGACGCCTACTGAGCGTAACTACGACGTTGGCGATCGTGAGCTGTTGGCCATTGTCAATGCTCTTAAGGCATGGAGGCACTGGCATGAGGGGGCTAAGCACCCTTTTCTCATCTGGACTGACCACCTTAACCTGGAGTATATTAGGTCAGCGAGGAGGATAAACCCTCGCCAGGCAAGATGGTCTCTATTCCTTACACGATTCGTGTACTCGCTATCCTATAACCCAGGCAGTAAAAATCATAAGGCGGATGCCTTGTCTCGTCAATTCGATCCGGTGAATGCCCAGTAGATGACCGCCCAATTATTCCCGAGGCGTGTATCGTGGCCCCCGTTGTGTGAGAATTGGACGATGACATTCAGCAGGCACTGTATCAGGAGCCTGCTCCTGCGCAATGTCCTGCTGATAGCCAGTGCGTGCCAGAGGTCATTAGTGATAGAGTCATCTGCTGGGCTCATACAAATCCCTCTTCTGGTCATCCGGGTATTTGCCGTACGATTAACTGCCTGGGGGACAAATATTGGTGGCCCACCTTGGCCGAGGACGTGAGGCTTTACCACTCCTCCTGCTCGAAATGCGCCCAGAGTAAAGCGCAGAGACACCTTCCTGCAGGGAAATGAATGCCTCTTCCTGTTCCACAACGACCTTGGGAGCATCTGTCAATCAATTTCCTTACGGATCTTCCCCCCTCTGAGGGTTATACTGCGATCTTGGTGGTTGTGGACAGGTTCTCAAAGGCCTGCCGTCTCCAAGTGGTCCCCAGTTTACCTCTCGCGTTTGGAAGGCAATTATGGAGAGGCTGGGGGTCGCGGTCATTCCACCCGGAGGCGAACGGGCAGGCTGAACATCTAAATCAGGAGGTTGGCAGGTTCCTGAGAACGTATTGCCAGGACCGGTCGGGTGACTGGGTGAGGTTGCTTCCGTGGGCGGAGTATGCCCAAAACTCTTCGAGGCACTCCTCCACGGGACTCACCCCGTTTCAATGTGTGCTTGGGTACCAGCCGGTCCTGGCACCCTGGCACCCGAGCCAGACCCATGTCACTGCTGTCGGTGACTGGTTCCGACAGGTGGAAGACACCTGGAACATCCCGCACGTCCTTCTCCAACGGGCCGTTCGGCGTCACGAGCTCCAGGCCGACCATTGTCGGGGGGCTACGCCTGTTTACCATCCCGGGGACAGGGTCTGGCTCTCATCCAGGAACCTGTCTCTCTGCCTGGTGTGCCCGAAGCTTGCCCCATGGTATGTGGGGCTGTTTGATGTCCTGGGGAGGGTCAATTAAGTGTCATACAGGTTGTGACTGCCATCATCCATGCATATTCACCCTGTTTTTCATGTTTCCCTCCTCAGGCCAGTGGTGGAGGGCCCTCTCCGTGAGGCCAGGGTGCTGGAGACCCCCCCCCTCCACCGCTGGAGATCAAGAGCGACCTTGTCTACTCCATTAGGGCTGTCCTTGATTCGAGACGGCGGAGATGCAGTCTCCAGTACCTTGTGGACTGGGAGGGGTACGGTCCCGAGGAGGGGAGCTGGGTTCTGGCCAGGGATGTGCTAGACCCCTCACTCCTGTGTGAGTTCCACCTGCGCCGGCCGGATTGCCTGGCGCCGCGCCCTCGGGGTCGGCCCCTGAGTGGGGGTCGCCGCGCCGCGGGAGCTGCGCGTCAGAGGGGGGGTACTGTCAGCATGGAAGGTCCCGGAGCTCCCTCTGCTGATGCGCACAGGAGTAGGCGCTCAGAGTCCCCCGCCTACTGAAACCACTGATCATCCACCCACAGCACATTAGTGGATTCAGTTGTGCTACATTCTCTGTATATATACCCGTGCACTCATTAAGAGGGCGTGGGTTGTTAACTATATTTCTGTGTAAGATGTCTTGCTACAGTGTTTGATCATATATTGTGTTCCTATAGACCAATTGTATTTTGTAGTAATAGTTGTACTACTCATTGGTTGATTTATTTGTGTTCTTGGCCACATATTCTTTCACGCTTTGATTTGTATAATACTGAGTATATTTAGTGCTTCTGGAGTTGCTATCGTTCTTTCTGAGCACATCAGTAAAACTCAGTGAAAACGGTCCTCTGCATTTGACACAGTCTGTAATATCCACTGTGACAACCGGTGCCTGTTTAACTATCCGAAAGTAATAAAAAAAGGGAATAGACAGCTCAGCCGACAGCTGTCCCCCCAATTCTTCCTGATCCTGCCTTGTCGGCAGATCTGCAACTCCTTCTACAGATACGGGATGCTGAAGGGTGCTTATATGGTTCATCCAACCACAGAGCCGGCCGATTCTTTTTCACACGGCCGATTCTTTTCACACTGCTCATTCAACATGGAAGTTTTATTCAAGAGCAAATTCTTTCAATATGAGAGCATTTCTATTTAATATTATGTTCAGGTTTTGTAATAATTTCCCTCAAATCTTTGCTCTCACACTCAAATTGCCACTGCTCGCACTTGGATTTGTTGTGCTTTTGCTCAAACTTTATGCTTGGAGATATGTTGTTGCATGGACAGATTTCTTTCTCTCAGCTTCAAACGTTCTCCTCTCCCTCAGGCTGCTTCTGTGCACTTGAAATTCTTTCAAATTTCGCCTTTCCTCTCTGACTTTTTGTGTTACAACCATAGATTGTATAATTACTGGATGGCGCTATGTGTGACGTCACCCATTGGTTTGTTAAAATCTGATTTGAGTCACAGAATTTGCCGTTACGGGCGCAGACATATTGGTTGCGGATGTGACGATTTTAGACGAGAGGGAGGGTTGAGGGAGGAGCCTTTGACCTTTGGGCGGTATCTGGGTGGTGTCTGATTATG
>JACXGM010031141.1:0-13056 GCA_016801145.1 Umbra pygmaea
ACAAGGCACATCAGGTCATAGGCATCCTCTGTCACATATTTATAAAAAAAATCAGACAGACCCTTGTCCGGAAAGTGTACACGGCAATTGTGTCTCGGTTATTGTTTACTAGGTGATTAAATGAGCTTGAAAGTATCACACATGGCATCACACATAGGCTTGAAAGTATTTCAGTTTATTGCAAGGAGAAAACATTTGTTCAACACATAAACATTGTTCCAGTCCTCACACAAGGGCCCCAGTCAGAAGCACAGGCACAGCACTGCCCGCGTGAGATCCCATTCATCACCTTCCACTACATGGCATTTGCGGCCTCTGCAAACAGCGATTGACCACGAGTTGCAAACGGAGCAAGCGTCTAGAGCAAGGCGTCTGACTTTTGACCGGGCCCTCTGGTTTTCTGGATGTTTAAATACCCTGTCGGCTGGCCGTTGTAGGCACCGTCGGGGAGAAACAAACATTTGGTCCGATCGCTGTCGCTGTCCTCTCAGGAGGTAGGCGTTGCTCGACAATATAAGAGGCAACCGACCGCTCGGCGGTGCAATGCCGACCCCGGCGAGGACCATGGCTTTGTACGAATCGTCAGAGAACGCCCGTCGAGACCGCACACAGGATCGGTGGGAGATTGACGGTCCCACTAGCCCGCCACCCTCTACCTCGTACCAAGGAGAACTGGCCCAAGACGTTTTCGACAGTGGCCTCAGCACGGCTATCGTGGACACTGTAAAGGCGTCGGTTGTGGCAATTTTGGAAATTGTGCTCGACGGGCATAAAAGATAAAACTGTCATGGCTGTTTGACAAGTCACCCCAGTCAGCGTCAACATCCGTGCTTGTATCCGGAGCCGTACAACTACTTCTACAACCATTTTGAAGAACTGACCAAAAGACTGTGGTCTGACCGACTCACACCCGCCTTGATGAGAGCCCTGGAAAGTGCGGGCTTTGCTCTGACCGTAGCCAGGGTTTGCGGAATTACAGAGGCTTTTCTAAATGAACTAAAACACGAGTCTGTTGCTTCGATCAAGATAAAACAAGCCAGGCTGACGTTTGTCGATGATGCAGATGAAAGAAATGAAACGCTATATGACGTTGTGACTTTCTGGCAGAACAAGTCTGAAGACGAGGAAAATTGTACATTTGTTTGAACACAGAGTTTTAATCAATTGTACGTTGTGGTGAAACTGAACCTGTCACGGGCGACTCTCTGTGTGTTATGTTTGAGAGAATAAACTGATATTTTATTTGAAGGCAGGTTATGGATCTGGCAAGTCTACAATGTCTCTCTCTCTCTACAATCACAATACTTTTGTGCGAGTGCTGAATGTGTTCAAAACAAATGGACGAAATAATGTAGCACGTGTCTTGTAATGTTGAGTCTCGGCACGCATCCGTTGGTTTCTTTTTTTTTCTCTGTTTCACCACACACCAAAGTCTCCTGCCCAGTGTTATGTGTGTCATGTTCCCAATGACCTGGCGAGGTTTCCCCTGCCTCCCGCTGCCCTCGGGTCAAAGTGACCCACCGCTGTTCACGGTGCACATTTCTTCTTTTCTTGTACTCTGTTCTGTTTTTACCAAACACAGAGTCTCCTACCGAGTGTGTTGTTTGGGTTGTGAGTGTTTAGCAAATGTTTAGTAGAACGTGTCAGCTGTAGACCTTCTGTATGTGTGCGCATTGTGAAATCAATAAAATCAAACTATGCTTGAAACCTTTTCTCTCGCTTGTCTTTCTATTTTTTGCAATTTCACACAAACACCACAGATGTCCCCCGAAATAAAAGAGACACACGACAAAAAGGCTAACACGGATGAATCTCTAGCTACAAAAGACACTCTAAATATTTGTCATCTCGCGTCTTCGGCTCTTTCCCTCAACCGCACACTGCCCTGCATATGTGTCCCTTGAAATGAAAGACACAAAACGACACAGACGGCAAGCGTGGGTTCGACAACGCGAAAGCTCGCAAACGGCAAGAGAGAGACTTATACTAAAGTAGACTTCGGCCGGACGATACTTTGTCTCATCGCAGCGCGCCGAAGCCATGACCGAGCACTTTACTCCGCGTTTCTCGGCTTTACAGGTTCTGCAAAACATGTTTGCGGACGTGCCGGAAGAAGAAGCAGAGGCAGTGGATGACGTAGAAGACGGAGACAAAGACGAAGAAGAAGAAGAATTTGAAGATGAAGAAGAAGAAGAAGAAGAAATTGATCGAGACGAAGCAGAAGAGGACGGGGAACGCAACTCGGCGCACGACACGTCGTCTTCGGAAGATGACGAACAAGAAGAAGAAGAAGAAGAAGAAGAAGAAGAAGAAGAAGCAGCACATGAAGCTGAAGAAGCTGACGACGAAAGAGCCACTTTTCTGTCGAGAAATGGCAAGATCCAGTGGTCCCCGTCGGCGGCGGCTCGGCAGAGATGGGGCGAAGCGGCCGCGGAGCGTAGGATCGCGACCCCCGGACCCACGCCGTACGCCTCGCGCGGCGCCCTCGACATCGCCTCCACGTTCGCCCTGTTTGTCACGCCCGACATTGAGAAGATCATCCTGGACATGACGAATCTGGAGGGCGCTCGGAGATACCCGGACGGCTGGAGGGGCGTGGACGAGACCGAGCTGCGCGCCTACGTGGGCCTGCTGATCTTGGCCGGCGTCTACAGGTCCTGGGGCGAGGCCGCGGCTAGCCTCTGGGACGCCGAGAGCGGCCGGGCCATTTTCCGCGCCACGATGCCGCTCAAAGTCTTTTACGCCTACTCGAGACTGCTGCGCTTCGACGACCGCGAGACGAGACCCGCGAGACGCGCCGCCGACAAACTGGCGGCCGTGCGAGAGGTCTGGGACAAGTGTCTCTACAACCCGGGGCCCGAAGTGAAGGTGGACGAGCAGCTGGTCCCGTTCAGAGGTATCGTCGGTGTGCGAGTATGTGTGTGCGAGTGTGTGCGTTGCATTGGCCATTGGCCAAAAAAAAAGCGGATGGCGCTGCGGTGCACTACATACATACAAATTCTTGACAATTGGTTTTGGAAGCGATTCTGTAGACAACATCACTCGATATAAATAAAAAAACAAACATGAGTCATATGAGACAGAGAATAATAATACAAATCATAAATTAAAATTAATGCCATGGTCTAGAGCAGTGGTCACCAATCCTGGTCCTGGAGAGCTACCATCCTGTAAGTTTTCACTTCAACTGCAAATAACGTAGCTTAGTTCAGCTCATCATCCAGCTAATTAGTAGAATCAGGTGTGCTAAATTTTGGCTAAAGTGAAAATAGTCTGGATGGTAGATCTCCAGGACCAGGATTGGTGACCACTGGTCTATAGTGTATGCTTCAATGGTTTACAATATTAATCAGCCCTACCATTAAAGGCTTTTTACATGGTGGTTAGACTGATCCTAATATCCCATTTTTGTTTCAAGCTGCAGTCGCCCTGTACTAAAACTCATGTCAACGCTGTCATATTAAATGTTATCCCAACATTTAGCTCAGTTTTCTGAGCCTCAAAATATTGTAGGGTTATTGTTGATTTTGAACAATCATATGGTTAGAGCCACTTGATGGACCTTGAAGACAATCATGGAAACATTAGTTCCCCAATCATATCTTTTGACAGAGCTTATTTAATCAAGTCATGTGTTTTGGGCATTCTGAAGACAAAACCTTCCGCTTTCATTCCACAGTCTTAAATTTAAACACTGTGACATCTTTTATAGGCTTTAGATTAGCCCAATGCCAAGTTTACACATGTAAAAAACCTTTAACCACACTACCAGCTGAAACCCCACACTAAAATATCATGTCATCCTTTCATTTGTCCTTCTATATATATATCTGACAAGTAGGTCTATTAAATATTGTTTTATTCCTTACAGTGTTGACAGGGCTGGTTGCATCATGTCTTCCAAGAAAACAGATAAAGAAGGAAAAGGATAGTATGACATGAAAAAGTAAATTAATAAAATAAAATATATTAATTGTGAAATACAAAATTGGATACACTGGTCAATATTTATAAGGTATATATAAATCATCAGTGTACCAAAATAAATTGTCCTACTGTCATAGTGTCCATGGGTCAGTAGTGTAAGTTGCTAATTGTTGAATCCAGGGCTGCTGACAGGAATCTGTGGGCACGGGACAAACTACACATTTAGGCCCCCCCGCTAAAAACATTTACTGTGCAAAAACAAAATTTGCGGCCCCTATCAGGACTGGGCCCGGGACAACATTCCCGGTTGTCCCCCCCTGTCAGCTGCCCTGGTTGAATCTGTCCATTGTTGGCTCAAATTAAAACTCTCAACAGAGCACAGTGTCATTGTGAAGATGTGAGGGGCTGTAACATTGTGACCTTTGATGATTCATTGGCTGTAGAACTGCTGCTTCCAGGTATCTGGCCAGTCTTTGGTGTGAGGACAGCATCACTGTTATTAAATGGAGGAGCACAGGTCTTAAATGGAAAAATAGTAAAAAAACATTATCCCTTGCATTCCTAATGCAAATAGCAACAACAAACAGTAATGCCAACAGTTTTTGTTAGTTCTTTGGTCAAAAAGGGATCTTGTACTAAGTTATTACAAATAATAGTTACCTTTTGGTTCCCTGCATCATTTCACCTGATCACTTGCAGTAGTTAGGCTACTGAACTGTGCAGCACATTGGATGGAAAGATGAGGACATAGGAGAATGAAACAGGTCCTGACAAGAGAAAAGAGAACGTTGTTGTAATTAACTGCACACTCTGCAAAAAACATGTTCAAAAGTTACATAATCCACAATAATTAAATACATTGAACACTGCTGCAGGACAACACACTTTTTTTGTCCAGTGCCATTTTACACAGAGAAGTTTAGGAAGGCTGCATGAGGTTCTGATTTTCTCCACTGTGTGAAGTGGAGTAATCACAGGAGAGGCAGGCCTGCAGCAAAAGGTAAATTTAAATGACAATGTACAGCTAGCTGTAACAATGGTGCTGCAAAATTGCTGCATTATTACAAAGTGAACACAGGAATAAACACACAATTAAAACAATATACAAAGCACATATGAAATTAGAAACATTACCTTCTGTTGTGAACACACCTCAGCGCTGTCAGGTGGAAGGGAGGCAGTGAACGCAGGCAGTGGTGGTCGCTTGTTCCAGTTTTTAGTGCCAGAGAGAAGGTGAGGCAAAGGCAGGCAGGTGTTATCTCATCCCCTGTTTGGATGAATGACTGGAACTAGCATGAAGTAAACAGTGTCCCTTTGTTGTCCAACAGTGATTGTCTGTCCATTTTCTGTCCATTGTTGATTGAAAGTTAAGCTGCTGCTGCTGCAGCATCTGTTCTTGGTTGTTGTTGGTCTTCACAGTGATAAAGGAGGTGAGGCCCAAAGCTGGTGGTGTCCTCACAGAGGACAGTGTCTCTCATCCAGGGTCAAGTAAATGTGCATGAGTTATAGTCTATAGCGGCCACCCACCCTGAAATTGGGTGGCCTGTAAATGTGGGGTTTCAGCTGGTAGGTACCAATACACCAGAAATTGTGTGTTACATATAGAACACATACTTTCTGATGTATTTCTGCTACACTAAATGATAGCAGCTGTGTACAATGGTGTACACAGCTGCTGAATGTTTAGGGCTGTACTTGGGATGTACAGCCCAATATATGTAGTAAATATATATCTAATATCAATATGGTTACCTGAAAAAATAATGACCAATCACATTATCCAATACTGCCAAAAGTTAAGATTACCAAACAAAATGTAATTCAGTTTACTAAATTGATTACAACAATATGTTGTATAACCGCAAATTTAGGTTTCCTTTACATAGCAAGAGAATCAGACACCAAAAAAATGAGGTATCCTAAAAAAACACAACATCATGCTCATTGGATTTTTGTTTTACCTGCCAACTGTGGTGGAAAGATTAACATTGGGTCCAGCATCAACAAAAAGGCCTTTGAATTATTAGACTATAATGTATTTTATTATCACCAGTGTTGGGTAAAATTACTTTTACGATTACTTTTCAGTTACTTGTTTTGGGAAGTCCCTAATTATGACAAAATGTTCAGGTAAATGAGCTTCATATCTTAACAGTGACCTATAAAAAAAATAGAAAGAGTAAAGAAAATATCAATCATAACCACTAGTACCTGATCATTTTACCTTAATTAGGGACTTGTGAACTCAACTTGTGAACTCAACAAGTAACTGAAAAGTAATCGTAAAAGTAACTTTACCCAACACTGATTATTACAGGTTTCAATAATTTAGTCTCTTAAATCAAACTGTTATTAATACATTTCACTCACTCACTTTTGGTATTAAAGACAGACCTTTTTTCTTTGCCTTTTTCTTTATCTGTAAAACCCAGCTACTATCTTTATGGACTGTTAGAGGACATGACACAGTATACAGGATTATTATAACTGTAATAGGTTCTCATCACACCAGAGTGGAGACAATGCTGTGGTTTAGAGATGAAAATGAGGTCCAGCAGTGTGTTCTTATCTGTGGTGGCAGCAGTGATGAGTTGTACATATGTGTAGGACAGGTGTCTGTTGCGTTTGAAGAGATTAAAGCCCTCTAAATGGAGACTGTCTGCAACAAAGGAGCCTTGTAGGTGGGTTTCTGTGAGACAAAAAACATCTGCTAGACACAGTTCATGATGGCTCTTGATGTCATTCATATGACATGGCATACCTTCTGTGTTATGGTGAACAATGGTCAGAGTGTCATGTCTGTTCAATGTCTGTGTGATTTTGAGAAGAGGCATCATGTCATCCAAGTTGACTTGTCTCATGGTCTGTAGGGCTCCAGTGATTTGTGGGTTGGCATATATTTTACTCTCATCCATATCCAGAATGTGTAGTCCGCTAAGAGAGGTCACTCTGCTGACAGCTACATAAGCCATCCCAGGTTCAAAAATGTGTGTCAGTGAGACTACAGCTGATGTCCTTGTCATACCTTGAACCTTATGAATCGTACAAGCAAAGGCCAGTTTAATAGGAAACTGTCTGCGTACCACTCCTTTCTGTTTCATATTCTCCTCTGTTCTGTCGATGTACACTAAATTGTCTGGTCCTCCTGGTACTCTATTACGATAATTCCTTCCAGCTGTTTCATCATCCATCTTGAGCCCGAGCAGAGTGGCATGTGCAACACCATTTTGTTCAGAGGATATTACCCTAACTAGTGTAGAGAAAGATCTGTTCACCAATCCTTGAGACACATCTATGTTTCTGGTGAGCATGACTCTAACACCTTCAGCTACATCTAGTGTATCTGGTAACTCATTTCTGTTTCCTTTAAATGGTTTGGCTTGTCGTGCCATTCTGCCTGTCTGCGGATCCTTTTTGTAGTCATCTGCATCAATCTTGGTGATATGAGAATGGAGCAGATCTAACATTGCAGAGTTGTGTGTATCAACTTGTTTATTAGTTGCAAAAATGTGTAGCACATCAGTTGGGCATTGTTCTGGTTCAGTGATAGCCTGTAACAACAAAGCTCTGTCTGCCTCAGACAAATTATGTGACTTTTCTTTCACACGGATCCTGTTCAACATCTCTGCAAAGGCAACATCATCCTTCTGACGCATAATCTCAGTCAGAGTGATCATCTGAAAGTGTTCCTGCCATAGGTCAATCTCACATGGGTCATACACACAGAGGGTCTTGGACTGTCGCACGGGTGGTAACTGATAAAAGTCTCCAACAGCTATTACTGACATTCCTCCGAATGGTCTCTGACTGCCTTTGATCTGTTTGAGTCTCGCATCTACATAGGCAAAAAGGGGTTTTGAAACCATGGACACTTCATCAATGATGATGATTTCAGCATTTAAAAGTTCAGATCTGACTTCATCCAAATTGTTACCAAGTCCTTGAAATGGAGGTTTTAGGCTTCTCGGCAGTTTGAGTAGAGAGTGCAGTGTTGTGCCTGAGATGTTAAAGGCTGCAGTTCCAGTGAAAGCGGTCAACAGGACAGTGGGGTTTGATATGTCGGCCTCCTCAGCACGTCTCGGCAGTTTGCACAGTATCTTAGATGCCTCAGAGTAGATGCATTTGATTAAATGTGACTTTCCTGTTCCAGCGCCACCATTGATGTAAAAGCAGAACTGCTCTGGATTAAGGCAACAGATTCGCTTTACACACCACTCTCTAACTGCATAAAACAAACAGGCTTGTTTCTGGTTTAGATTCTGATACATTTGGCGTAACAGTATGGGGTCAAATGTAGGGGGCTCTCTGATGGCTCTGACTTCTGTTACAGCATTAGCCTGATTACTGTACTCCGGGACATTCTCCTGTTCATTTTCGTGATCTGGCTCTCTTGACTCCAGTTCTTCAATACACTCCAAACGCACAACTTCTGATTCTGGCGCCAGATTACACCATTCATCAATCACACCTCAGTTTTGCTCAAACTCCTCAACAGCATTCTCAATCTCATCACTGTTTTTCTCATGTTTATCTCTGTTTCGTTTCACAATGTGTTGGACATACTCTAGATGATCACAACCTGGTAGTTTTACACATCCATTACTGTAAAATGACTCATAGGTGGGATAATAAGGTATTTTTAGTTCCTGCTCTGATCGGTAGGGAATGTACAGTTTCAGTAATGTGCCAAAAAACTTCTCAGGATATTTTTCCTTTGACGTGCGGTAAAATCTGATGATAGCAGGCTTATCGTCTTTCCGCTTTTGCACAAATCCCATCTCATTCAGAAGGGGCAAAACATGTTTACCTTTTGTCTGTTTGCCATACACACTTCTGCAAGTAGCGGCAAAATCAGCCAAACACATCTCTTCAAACTCCGGTGTTTCAGGTCTGGCTTTGTACTTGTCAGTCAAAGACGTCATCCACACATCTGAACATTCTGGTGTTGTGCTTTCCAGGGACGATAAGGGACGACTCATTTTCACTGCGTTGTCATCTGTCGGTATGAATATGACACCACGTGAACACTTCTTCATGTTAATTCCACATGCACGACTCACACATTCCTGAGCACTGACCTCTCTTTTTTTGGAATATGCCTGCATTATTTCCCTCATTTCATCACATTGATTGACGTTGTCTCTGTTGGAGTTTTCAATTACTGTTTTGAGGTACTCAGAAAGTCCAGATTCTTTTTTGGTAATGTAGCTCGTGAGATACATTATGCACGAATATGCGTTGAGAATATAACTGACATCAATATTGGCATTCCAGGCTTCAAGTAGATGGGGATTATATCAATTTACCAAGCAGTCTTTGGGTTCACGCTTCAGAATGACTGTGCTGGATTTATTCACCATGTTAAGGCATTGCTCATACTCACTGTGTGTCAAATTACATTGAGCTAGGAGCTGCTGCAAACTCAGAGAAGCTATTTCAGATTCATTCAACAACAAGTGAAGTGGTTTGAGTTTTTCCTTTGCTTTTTCCACTTCCAGTGGATCGATGCACTCACCAGGTCTCGTTATCATTGTGTTTCTGACAGGTGGTTTAGGAAATCCAAATCTGCAACCCGAGTTGGGACTTTTGAAACATGTCCTTGAGTGATTTTTGCTGTGTGTCTGCACTTCTGTGACTTTCTTGTACAGATCAGGTTGTGTATGTGGGTCAGGCAGCTGTGCTGTGATGTGTTTGGACACAAAATTTAACACAGTCTGGTCATCGTCTTCTTCAAAGACAGGTGCGCCTTGTACCCATATGAGGCAGTGTATGTTTGGACTTCCTCTGTGCTGAAACTCAATTCGGTAAAAGTAGTCAACAACTCTGCCGAGGGGCTGTGCACGAGATAAAAGCAAATCCCTGAATAATGCCTCAACACGCTTATCAAACATGCGCATTGCTGTCACAGGATTGCTTCGCAGTATGTCACACTTAACTGACCAGTCAAGCCCTTCAAAATCGACATCTTCACCTTGCTGCCTTTTTATTGCCTCAATTACCTCAGGCCAACGCATTTCAGCTGCAGAAAATGTACAGAAGAATGTAGGAGTTCCCAACTGTCTGATCATGGCAAAAAGATCTCTTGTAGTTTTCTCCCAATAGGCTGGTGTTCCTCTCAGCGGCTGCATAAATCTTACTGCATCTTTATTTTGCACCAGTCTTTCAACCTCACGTTTATCTTGCAACATACCTGAGGTAATATTTCGTCCATCCCTTGTAAAAGGTTATCCTTTCCTTAGCTGTATTGTCATGCTTGATGTTGACAAATGAATTTCTGTGACAAACTGTGCAAAGTAGTTTGTGTCTCTGGCAAAACGATCATCAATACCAAAAAGCCTTGTTTTGAAATACTTACTGGGTGTTAATTTAATAAGTATCTGTTCATCCAGTGTGTTTATACCAGTAGGGAACTGTACAGGGAAAGCCATGGCCTCTAGTTTAGGTGTTTTGAAAAAGCTGACAGGATTATTTCTTTCAGCAGGCGCAACAGAATATATTCCTTCGCTGAAACATAAAATCTCCTCTGAAACATCACAAGGCTGAAGACATGATTCCAGAGCAAAACCACCATTAAGCATCTCACCTTCCTGTTCTTCTTTATCTCCCTGCTCATTTGGCTGTTCAACATCACAGGACAACATGTCTATATCCTGTTCATTTTCAGGCTTGTTTTCTGCCTCACACAGTGCATTACTCTCACACATGTCAATTTCCATTAAATCTGTTTCATCATAATCATCTTCCTTCATTGGAACATCCACATCATCATCATCATCATCATCACGAAGTGTTGGGTCACAGAACTCAGCCTCATCTCTGATAGTTATGTCCTCATACTCTGGATGTATATCCTTAAGTTTATGAAGAGCCTGCACTAGCTTAGACCAGGTAACAGTCTGAAACAGCTGATGACCTTTATAACACAATCGTCTTTTCAGTTTTACTCTCATCACTTGAGACTCACTTCTCAGTCTGGGTAACGCTTCAACTGTTTCCTGCACCTCAGACGGAACACACACAACATTACCACGTATTAGTTTCTGTCGGCCTTTAGGAAGAGGAATAATTTTGGCAAAAGCTATACATCTGGATATGAGATGCCTTTCCAATATGTTGAGATCTGATAGTTCAGGTGGAATACCAGCAAGCATTAAGTTGTTAGCTACAGCGAGAGCTGGCATGGCTCCATCTTTAAGATGATCATAGCAGGTGTGACAAATCCATTCTCTCCTTCTCTCATCAGGCACCTTGCACTGTTCATTTATGCACTCTTCATCACAAACATGCACATACTTGCCTGTCAGGCATGCTGCAACTATATGTGGATTTTGGACATAATATGATCTTGTGTAGGGGCGTACTTGGTTTGGAAATGATGCTTTATGGCAGACAGTGCAGGCATAAGTGGGACCGGCCTTTATTTGTGATCTGAATACAGATATGGCCTCTTTAATCAAAGACGTGTCATTTTTTGTTTGTTACTCTCACATGTTTGTTGATTTATCCATCTGTATTTCCTTTTTATTTTAGCTGCGTATCTCATTGTCAACATACTCCTAAATGCTAGGTTGTTTTTATACTGGTCTCGCATTCGTTGTCTCATTAGTTGTCTGTGTCTATCCCTGAAAGCTTGGTCATTTGCATAACGCTGATTGATATAAAAACGCTGTGTCTCTCTGAAGTCCACATTTTCTCTGTATCGTTTTATGATTCTTTCTTTTTGTTTTACACAAAAGTCTACATTTTCTCTGTATCGTTTTATGATTCTTTCTTTTTGTTTTACACAAAATTCTACATTTTCTCTGTATTGTTTAGTGATTCTTTCTTTTTGTTTCACCCGAAAATCTACATTTTCTCTGTATCGGCTTATTATATTGTTTATTTTCTTTTGTCGTAATTCATAATTGTTTTGATAATGGTAGGAAACATACTGTCTTTTTTTTAGTTTAATTTATTCATTAGAATATTTCCTGCTCGAGTAACATTTTTTCTTTAATTTGTATGTTTCATTTAAAGCATATTTTTCCTTTTCTTTGCGTTTTTGATTCTCCTTCCTTTGTGATACTTTTTCAGAGAGCAATAGTCTTCCGTTAAATTTTCTCCTTTGCTGTTTATTAAGTTTTGACAGTTTAGCAGAGACATCATGTAAGACATTATCACTTGCCCTGGTAGGAGCAGTTAAGTTTGACTTACTGTGAGCACTGTGTGATGTGAGAGAATTCAAACTGAGTTCATTTGATGGTTCTGGTTCAATTTGAGTATCAGTCAATATTACATGAACCTATTGTTGTTTCACAGATGTTACAGAAGGGATATTAGTTTGCACTTTCTTATCGGAGAGGTCAGTGACACAAGTTTTTATATTAGGAGCATTCAGGCTTGCCTCCTTTTGAAGATCAGCATTCAACAGAGCAGTTGATAAAGTGGCAGTTTGACTTGTAAATGGACTCTCTTTGTATGTGATAGCAACTTTCAAGGTGGCTGTGTTCACATCGTAAAACTCCACAGGCTTTAACTCGTAGTTACAGGAGGATTGTGTACCCAACATTCTGTGATACTTTATGAGCCTGTCAATCATATCACTGAGATGTGTGAATGTCAGCATGACTGCAGTACCAGGAGTGCGAGAACCCGGGGACAGAGGCAAACCTTTTGCTGACCTGGAGTGTGGATCAAAGAAACCATATCTGCCTGACCTGGTTCTGAATACTGCAATACATAACAGTCTCATTAACAGCAAACCATACTGTACATCTGATAACAAGCAGCTCAGCCCTGCCTCTAAGTCCAGAAAACTGTCTACAGCTCCAGGTAAAGGTTCTCCAAATGTGCCATATCGTGAAAGTTGTGTCATGGCCACATTGTGTGTGCAACTGCGCAGTGGCGGAACTAGAGTTTTATGCATGGGGTGGCCAAGGGGTGTCCTCGGTTACTTCAGGGGGTCCATAGACCATGACAGAACATTAGTTTGTAAACCTAACCTGGTTAATAAGTAGAATGAATAAATCCAATGATTGCTGATTACAGGTTGAAGTGATATTTACCTTAACCCACAGTTCTTCAAAGTAGCAGATGGTGTGGTCCAAAAAGGTAACTTCACTAGAATCCTTTAAGGTACTAACAAAGGTT
>JACXGM010031142.1:0-13056 GCA_016801145.1 Umbra pygmaea
TTTCTAAGTTATAAATGAATGAATGATGTATGACTGTTGGATGTCCTTGTTAGTTCTATGTTACCTGCCTAGGGACTGCAGATGAAAAGTAGTTTTCTTTACTAATTCTGGCATATTTACATGGTGTTTTGTATACAACAATGTTCATAAATATGCATGGTCCCTATCAAATAAACCAATAAAATAAAAATAAAATAAATTGTCTATGCAGAGAGAACTTGAGACAATCAGTTAACTTTCATTTTCATACAGAGAATGATTTCACAACAGAAAACGGATTTCCCATTCATCCAAATTGTTAGTATTAGTTCAAAAAAGATACCAATGGCTGCAAGCCCTGGATTCAAATGAACTAGTCTGAGTTAACCAGCCTTAAACAGGTGCCAGCATGTCTGTAATTTCCTATAGGTTTGCCCCCTTTCCCTTCGGCCAAAACTTGCATTCACACGTTCCTGCTGGCATCACAGGCTATGGTAAATACCTAGTCATAGTCTCCATTGGAAACACTGGCTATAAATTTACATACATTGCATTCCAGAGACATCCTGTATCCTGAGTTAATTAACAATGTTGGCTGCATTCCTACAATGGAGCAAATCTACATTTAAAGTGAAACAATTCTTCATAGTTGTCATTGTAACAAATCCAGAATAACTTGGTCATTGCTGCATAATTTTCACATGTTCAATATCTATTAGGGAATACCAAACAATATACAATAACATTTATATAACCATAATAAAATTCTTCTAGACATTTTAAAGTATTTAGTAAATGACAATCTTGACTAAATATTGATATTTGAACAGAGATTCTGTATTAATTATATGTGTGGAATTCTTTTTCTCATATCATTGCTATATTATTGCAAATGTCCTCAAAGCTACTGCACAAGCTATACAACTACACATTTTATTGATTATTACACTGTTAATTACTATGACAAAAAAATACTTCTATAAAGTGTTTTTCTTGATGTAACCCTTATTTCAAACCTCTCAACACAGAAAGTAAGTTCAATTTAAATTGATTATTCAAAAATAATTTAATCTGATTGACATTTCCCTTGTGATGCCGGAAAAAAATCCTTGAATTTACAATATAGACTCACCTAAAGCTATCCAGTGATAACAGGCCTCAGACACACTCAAGGCATAACACAATGTAAAAATAATTGCGGAATACAATAAACAAAGTGATCATTGACAGTATATTTTGTATGTAAAATGCACATTTTAGAAACTCATTTGTTTCTTGGGAAACATCAAAGCATAATTTATTCTAATCCTTAACTTTTCTTTCCTTCTTTTTGTCAAGTGTGGTGCTAACTCTTCCAACAGTTTGGTTACTTACTGTACAGCCACTGTACTGACCACATTTTTACTTTCCTGTCATTTCTAGATGTTCCATGGCTACCACCAGCCAAGCCCAAGCCAGGCCTGCATTCTCTGTCCTCAGCTTACTTTCCCGGCTAAGAAGTCCTTCGTGTTCGCTTTACAACACATCACTGAATGTACTGGATAAGCATGTTGAACTGTAGAAATCTAACACTTATGTTAATATTTTAAGCTGTGCAAGTATTTATTACAACATTTTTATTTTAAGATAACCATAACCAATCAGCTCTTACTAAGCTGCTCGGTTTGCCAAATAATGAGTTTGTTGGTTTGTTTAAAAAAAGTAATTTTAATCACGTTTAGCATTGACAGAACTAATGCTGTTATCATGGTAAATGTGTGTACATTTACATTTTAACTTACGTCATTACTCAAGTCTTGGATTGAATTTCTCTTGAGCCAGTTCTTCCAATGAGTGTTCCTCAAGTCAAGCTGCCATTTCTTTACATTGTGCATGTATTTGGTATCTGTTAAATGTGAATGTAGACACTCATCACAAGTCATCCTTGGTGTATTGAACAAATTATTCAACCAACCACTACAGTTTTTTCTTCCACCTACATTTCAGGTTTTGCTGTGTAAAAACTGTACATATTGGTGTAAGAAATTAATAATGATTATGTATATATTTTTTATTTGTAGAATAAAGTTTCATTTGCTAAAAATATGAGTGCTGAAACTTATGATTCATTTACATTTATCAGTTGTTTTTAGCACACACACATCCAGAGCTGCTTACAAGTACGTACAGGGGCAACTCCGGGAAAAGTGCCTTGCTTAAGGAAACACAATTTAGTCCACTCAGGAATTAAACTGGCAACCATCGGCTAGATTGGATTACACAGAAACATGCCTACTTTGGAATTGTTAGCTATAGCCTGCTATAAGTACTTGAAAAATGTTGTAGTTGTTATACACTCACCTAAAGGATTATTAGTAACACCCGGTCAATTTCTCTTTAATGCAATGAGCTACTCAACCAATCACATGGCAGTTGCTTCAATGCATTTAGGGGTGTGGTCCTGGTCAAGACAATCTTCTGAATGTCAGAATGGGAAAGAAAGGTGATTTAAGCAATTTTGAGCGTGGCATGGTTCTTGGTGCCAGGCGGCCTGGTCTGAGTATTTCACAATCTGCTCAGTTACTGGGTTTTTCACGCACAACCATTTCTAGGGTTTCCAAAGAATGGTTTGAAAAGGGAAAAACATCCAGTATGCGGCAGTCCTGTGGGCGAAAATGCCTTGTTAATACTAGAGGTCAGAGGAGAATGGGCCGACTGCTTCAAGCTGATAGAAGGGCAACTTTGACTGAAACACTTGTTACAACCGAGGTATGCAGCAAAGCATTTGTTAAGCCACAACACGCACAACCTTGAGGCAGATGGGCTACAACAGCAGAAGACCCCACTGGGTACCACCCATCTCCACAACAAATAGGAAAAAGAGGCTACAATTTGCAAGAGCTCACCAAAATTGGACAGTTGAAGACTGGAAAAATGTTGCCTGGTCTGATGAGTCTCGATTTCTCTTGAGACATTCAGATGGTAGAGTCAGAATTTGGCGTAAACAGAATGAGAACATGGATCCATCATGCCTTGTTACCACTGTGCAGGTTGGTGGTGGTTGTGTAATGGTGTGGGGGATGTTTTCTTGGCACACTTTAGGCCCCTTAGTGCCAATTGGGCATTGTTTTAATGCCACGGCCTACCTGAGCATTGTTTATGACCATGTCCATCCCTTTATGGCCACCATGTACCCATCCTCTGACGGCTACTTACAGCAGAATAATGCACCATGTCACAAAGCTCAAATCATTTAAAATTGGTTTATTTAACATGACAATGAGTTCACTGTACTAAAATGGCCCCCAAAGTCACCAGATCTCAACACAATAGAGCATCTTTGGGATGTGGTGGAACGGGAGCTTTGTGCCCTGGATCTGCATCCTCCAAATCTCCATCAACCGCAAGATGCTATCCTATCAATATGCTATCCTATCAGCATATTTATGGGTTATATTTTAGCACCTTGTTGAATCAATGTCACGTAGAATTAAGGCAGTTCCGAAGGCGAAAGGGGGTCAAACACAGTATTAGAATGGTGTTCCTAATAATCCTTTAAGTGAGTGTATGCCATTATATTTTGAAAAAATGCATTTATTTATTAAATACCCAATGCAATTATGAAATTGGACATTCATAGAATATTATTTTATTAAAAACAACATGATATTAGGAAATTCATGTTATGATGAAAAAATACATTGGTAAATATAATGTACAGTACTATTAAATATTGTAAGATTATTTAGAGAAGTGGCTATATAAAAAATGTACTAGATATTCTTAAATTATTAAACAATGTAATGTATATAAATAGTTACTATTTTCCTCTTCCTTAAATAAGGGGTATTAAAATACTTATAATCCTGTGTTTTGTATGAGATTGCATATATACATTTAAAAACTGGATTTTTCTAATGCTGATTGGCTGATAGTCATGGTATTTGAGACGGTATACCACAGGTAGCACATCACATCACTTTAAATTGCTCTAAATGTGTTGGAAACTGTTTCATAAAAGCAATAAGGTATAATTACATTACCTATTATCATTTCGATAAGAAGCTAGGCACTCCACCATGCGTCGTCCAATAGAACAGCTCTTTGCCGTGGTATATTGGACATATATCACACCTCCCCCTCCCCCTACCTGATTGCGTAATTACATTTACTAAAATCGACGGTCTCTCCATGTTTCGTTGTGTTCGCTTTTGTTGATGACACGTTTCAGAACGTTAATAGTTTGGCTGAATGAATACAACCCTTTCTTCGAAACGTCTTTAACTACCTCGTGACACGCTCTTTGCCAATCAGAAACGTTTTCGTTGTGTGAACAGGAAGCTTCAGGACAAGGAGGTGGTAAAAAAAAACTGTAAGAGGAAGGTAGTACTGTACTGTAAGGTATTTGATCATTATCTTTCAATTAATCGATGAAACTATTGTATAATTGTTTCGTGTTCAACCTTAGGCTGTTATTATTGATAACTCTTCGAAAGCGTGTTACACAACGGCTCGCTAATATATTTGCAAATGTTTTGTTGACATGAGGGTTAGGGTGAGAAGTAGTTGTTTTACAGTCATCACATAACGACAACGTGTCGTCTAATAATGATGTATGCATACAATGTAACTGCATACTGGCAAAGCAATATAGGTTAATTTTTGCAATGCTGAAACTTGCATCTAACAGCGGTTAGGATTATTTGTGAACATTCTCAATTAAACCAGTTAACAAGGTCATATTAGCCTAGATAAATTATAGCAAGCCATTGCATTGGCTAACTGTTCTAGTTTTTAACTAATTATGATGACAGATAAAGCTGCTGCCCTTGGAACCATGGCGAGAACACTGTGACCGGACAGGAACGAAGGAGAATAGTAGGGATATGTTCCACTTTCATTACTGAACAATACAGTACCCTGCAGGGCATCATGGAGCTCGCAGTGGCCAAGGTCCTTTGCCTTCTGGGGGTGTTTGCCCTGATGTTGGCTGGGATACTTGTCCCAGTGCACCTCATGATGCAGGTGGACTATGAAAAAGCCCAAATGTACAGGAAGGCTCTTGCACTCTGCAATTCTTTTGGAGGTGGTGTATTTCTGGCCACATGCTTCAATGCTCTTCTGCCAGCCGTAAGAAACAAGGTAGGTAGACACTTTTTGAAAATGTTATCTTATGTTATTGAAATGTGAATGTAGTATCCTCTTATGGCCGTGCCCTCTTAGAATGGGAATTTCACACCAGCTGGAGTAGAAAATATTATAATTACCTCTGGTTGTTTTGGCAATTTACATTTAAAGATTTAATTTGGAAAAACGATGTTGGTTGGTATGATTTTACGTGTCATAACATAAAATGTGATTTGAAACTTATGTGGAAATTGTGTATGTTTCAGTTTTTGTGAAAACTTACATTTAAAATCCTATGATCTGTGGACAGCACACGTAAATCATGTGCTGTATAGCCCAGCGTAATGGAGAGTGCACTACACAGACAGTTTTTCCAAAAAATAAAACCCTGTTTTTTTCAGACATTTCCAGGCCATATACTTAAGTTTACATTTGCCATTTGAGTCATTTAGCAGGCACTTTCATCAGGAGTGACTTAGTGATTACAGGGATATCCCCCTGGAGCAACTTTGGGTATAGTGCCTTGCTCAAGGACACAACAACATTTGGCACAGACGGAAATCAAACCCGCAAGTCTGACTCCCTAACTACTAAGCCATCTGACCCCTTAAGTCACATGTATTAGCTGTATTTCAGGTATTTCAGAATCTATATATTGATTACCAGCTTGTCTCTACCTTGATTGTACCAATACCAAAATAGCATTTCTTGCAAATCTTTTCTGATAAATAATACAAAAAAATAACACTATTTTAGAAATTATATAGGTTTAGTAAGGTCCGTTTAAACGTTCTTTCATCCGATTATGTTTGGAAATACACCATATGTGAAACATGGCAGAAAAAATGGAGAGAACCACTAAACCTCAACACCTGCTGTGGCTTCATTTAGAAGCCCCTCAGGTTTTCTGACATCTCAGCAAAAATCTTTTTGGCTGTTGGAAAAGAGACACAGAATGCTAATATGCTGATGTTGATTTACTGAGTGTTGTTTTCCTCAGGTTGAGGAGGTTCTAAAACTAGTCCAGATCACCAGCGACTACCCCTTGGCAGAGACAATGATGATGCTGGGGTTCTTCCTCACCGTGTTTGTGGAGCAGACCGTGCTGACCTTTAAGAAGGAGAAGCCTTCATTCATTGACCTGGAAACCTTCAACGCAGGGGGCTCCGAGGCTGGGAGCGATTCAGAGTACGACACTCCTTTCATCTCCCCAGCCAGAGGCTCCCCCGTGGCCCCTGTGGCCCACCACCATCACGGGGGGCATCACCACGGGCACATCAGCCCAACCGAGCTGGCCAGAGCTGGGCCTCTGCGGCTAGCCAGCCTGGTCCTGGCTCTCTCTGCCCATTCTGTGTTTGAGGGACTAGCCTTGGGCCTCCAGGAGGAGGGCGCCAAGCTGGGAAGCCTCTTCCTTGGGGTGAGCATCCATGAGACCCTGGCTGCAGTGGCTCTGGGGGTGAGCGTGGCCAAAGCTGCTCTGCCTATGAAGGATGCTATCAAGCTGGGTGTGACTGTGAGCCTCATGATACCGATTGGCATCGGACTGGGCATGGGCATCAACAGTGCCCAGAACCTGGCAGGTAGTATTACTTCTGTGGTGCTCCAAGGTCTGGCTGCTGGGACTTTTCTCTTTGTCACCTTTTTTGAGATACTCTCTCGAGAGCTGGAGGATAAACATGACAGACTGCTGAAGGTTCTGTTCCTCATACTGGGCTATGGGGCGCTAGCTGGACTAATGTTCATTAAGTGGTAATTAACAGGAGAGCAGTTTTTTAATGCACTGAAATGTCTGTTAGTATAGCACTGGCTTCAATTTGCATTGTGTATGTGAAAGCACAACCAAAGTAAATATGTTTCTTTTAAATGGGTACAGTAAACAGTGTTGGAGAGAAGTGAACTACTCAACCTGTTGTTCAACTGGCTGAGGTAAGGTGTACACCGCTGATAGGTTTACACCATTGAAATTCTCTTAATAGCTCCTAAAAAACATTGTTCTCAAAGAGGACCTCACCTTGTCTTAGACATTTCCACCAATCGTCAGCCCAATCAAATAAGCTTCAGGTTTGTAGTGCCGTAGTTTGTTGAGTACTGAAATATTTTGTCTTCTGTACCAATTATTGGTTTTCAAGATTGGAATTTTCACCTGGATAGAAATTTTAGATGGATGATCTTTAAATAAAAATTGCAGTAGATCGGTTGCAACAGGTAGTGTTTTCAATACTTTTATTTGCATTTTGTTTTAGCTAACTACTGGAAGTACACATTACTTGCTTTTTGAAAATATGGGTGATTTAAGAAGTTATTTCCTTTTTAGGGAGTATGACAATTATTTAAATTTTTTGTAAAAGCTAACATTTTTAAATGTAATAACTTTTCTATTTTTTTTGCTAGTTATTCTAATACTTGCTCAATATAACTGTTTCCAAAAGGTTATGGTAGGTTTTAACTAATCTGTTCTAGAAGAACTACCCTCTGACACAGATAGTTATTACAATCAGGTGTGCTACAGAAAACGACTTACATGCTGTAACTCTCCATGAACAGGGTTTGTTACCACTAATTTGAAGGATAAGTAGCATTTTGTTTTTAAGAATAATGTAAGAAACATTAATTTCATAATTAATCAAAATGTATGTTTTTATGTACCGGTACTACTTTTCTAAATGAAAGTAAAGCGCATTCAGGAATTTTAATTTTATGCATTCACAAACACATTCAAATCTACATATGGAATAGAATCACACTCAAAAACAGAAAAATCATACATATAACCAAACCACATTAAAATGTAGACATCCACTTGGGTAATGCTAGCTAGCCCCTAAGAAACCACACACAACAACATATGTTTCCATTATACTCACAGTCTCTGCATATTTGAGTATATAACAGTATGTGTATTTTGGTGTAAATGGAAATTCCCAACACACTTATGGATGATGTAGGGTGGGATGGTAAAGTTGTGTTCTTTAAGACAGAAACTTGGATACCATTGGATACTCTAGGATGAAATTGATAAAGGGAGAAAAATCGACTCTTCATTAGTTTTTATATTATTTTTGACATCAATTGCACATACATTTTCTTCACATACATTAATTCTTGTTAAGGCTACGTGTGACTGTTTCAGTTTTTTGCTGTAAGGAATAATTAATGCACCTTCAACAGAGTATGCAAACAGTGTACTGTAGCGTATGTTGCCAGACGCTGGATGAAAATGGATATAGAGAAATATCAGAGAACATTACATAACTTTTGTAGTACCTATGCTTTTACATTTTGGTGACATGGTGCCCATTTACAGATGTAAACCTCTTATATCCAGAAGGAACCTTTTAACAAAAACAAATGTTAGGCTAGTACTAGCAGTAATGTTAGTGGTTGAAGGATGTAATGGTGTTTAAGAAGTTGTCCCTATTTCACCCTGTCTAGTAATCTCTACCTGCTGTTTCTGTGGCCAGTATACTGTGTTAAAGTATGTATGAATGTAAAACATGTCCAAATCAGTTCACTCAACCTTTGAATAGCCTTTTTTGTGGTCTTATTATTTGTTGTCTCTTTGAGATTATATTCATGGTTAGTTTTTCAAATGTAAATTTTTTATTTTAAATAATTTAACAGGAAGTTGAATTGAAGGAGTTGCATTAATGTTTCTTTTATTAAATGTATTGAGGTACTGATATAAGTAGTATAGTAACATTATATTTTTTTACGTTTGTAATTAATTATCTTTATTAATGAGAAGATAAATATGGTCTCTTATATTTTGTCAGTTTTGTGCTATTTGCAAATAATGGGAGCCCCTCTAGCTGAAACATTAAGGCTTGGAGTTCATGTATGACTTAGATTAGAGGATATGTCAACACCACTTGTAAGAAGAATTTCAGTTGAGCCATTTACACCTCAACAGGCCTTTTTCAGTCCATGTAATGCAGTATCTTGTACTGTATATTTGAGTGTTATTATTCCTAATATAAATGGATATATTTGATGTATTTCTTCCACTTTTGGAAACCTAATTTAAATAGAGTATCAGAAATTATCCTTTATGCCTATGACCTATATATAAAGATGGTGTAGGTCATGATTTAATAAACTATTCATATTAAAGAAAATAGCATTCCTAATGTTGTGACCATCAATTTTGAACATACCTTTTAAATGAGTATACCATGTTTTGGCTGTGTGCTTTGTTTATTTTATTCAGAGGAAACCAGCATTTTGACTAAAATATTAACACAATGTCTTTGCCTTACACATGGATGATGCTGTTTCAATTTTAAATTTGAGTCATTTTAGCAGATGTGCTTACCTAAAGTGACTTACAGAAGTGCATTTGTCTTTAGATAGCAAAGGGCAACATCACAAATTCTTAGATTCTAATCTTAGATTTATTGACCTTAGAAATGGCCCAAGACAAGTGGGGGTAGATTTCTGCTAATGCAGTCTCTTTTTGGCATCAAACCCATATGCTGAGTGTGGCATGTAAATAACTTGGGTTTGCTAATCAACATTGCCACTAGCTGGGATGGAACTGGTGTTTTAGTCAGATAACATGGAGATGCTTCTCTTTGGCCAAGAAGAATAATAATAATAATTTCCTTCAGATTGAAGCCTGTTTGTTGAAGTAGACCACATTGACAACATTTTGACAAGTAAACCTCACAAGATTGACCTTGGAGAAGATTAATCTGCTGATCTTAAGAATAGAATATACTTTATTTATATGAAATTTGTCCTGGACTTAAGAGTGCGTAGTGCATAGTAGTAGCTGCCATTACAGACAATTAATACTTGTTATTAATACAAAGAACAGCTAGGTCTTTAGTCGTCATCCGGCTCTCTTATAATACTAATTTGAACTAAAAAGATAATGCCAGTGGGTTACATTAAATCACAGTTGATGCCTTTTAAATGAAGGCACATCTTAGGGCTTTATAAAAAAATATATGTGATAATTGATTTGAGATGACAAGACCTCAACAATGAAGTAATAAACCATGGCAGCCTGACGTCTACCAACAAATGCTTGTTAGAGTTTATCACACACTTGTAAGCCTCTTAGTTCCCATAAGTCTCCATGGGTTGTGGCTGGCTGGTGTTGACTCGGCACAGACCATGATGGCTTAATCCCTACATAGGCTAAACAGTAGGTAGGAACCGCCTGAAGAAGTTGACTGAATCCAGGAAAGGACTTGGAACCATGGATGAGCTTCTGCTGCCCACAGATGGCAGGGAGACACTCAATAATAATTCATACTCTCAAATAGGAGACTCTGGGGAGAGAACTGTGTACGAGCGTCTTAAAGATTTTCGCAATGGGACTACCGTCGCCCACTTCCAACAGTGGCTGAGGAGTTATGTGAAGCGCAATGGCCTGCTAACGCTATCTGTTGTTGCCGTGTTGACCGGCTGTATCCTAGGGTTTATGTTGAGAGGGAGCCATCTATCCACCCAGGTACAGTGTGCTATTCTATCCAGTCAGAAGGGTGCAACTGTTGGATGTGCCAGCTATCCAGGTCCATATTATGTCTCTTTTGGCTGTCTTGAAACAGTGCGTTTATATTTCTTTATACGTGTCCCACGTAAGAGGCCTATTGACCTATTTGCATTGCCTTAATGCACTGAGACATTTGGCTATGTGGAAAATCATAGATCTAATGGAACATTCTAGGACACTACACCATCAGCAAATGATGGGAATGAAACCTCTGACGTGTGTTGCATTAGTTGTTATAGGAACAAAAAGACGGTAAACTAATTTAGCAAACACCCCTGTCAGACTGCCTTCACCCACTATCCTCATTATTGGATGAGGGTCGTTAAGAAGGAGTTGATGAACACAGAAACATTTCAGATTCTGACAGGAAATCAGTGATGCACTTGAACTGTATTATCTGCATTTGTCGAGCAAGAAACTGTCATTATGATATGGAGAATCTTCTCCTGGCTTAACAAAAGAATAATTAGAGAACAACATTACATACGAAGGATAGCATATCTGTATTGCACATAAGGCTTGTGAGGAAAGGTATTCTCCCACTGTTCCTATTGAAGTTACCATGAAATACGAATGGAAAATGGTGGTGTCTAAGACACTAAGAGTGTTGTGATATTTTAAGTGAATGCTCAACTATATTAATTCCACTGTTATTTAATTTACTAAGCAAAAAATAACCCTCAGATGATCATCTTCAATGCCCCCACATTTCTTATATGTTTGTAGAAAGAAATAAGCAAGATAACAGAGGAATCAAAAAAGTATTTTCTGTTTGATTTCTTATTGCCCTTGCCCAATTTCTTTATAAAGAATTAACCCAAGTTACTAAAGGACTGCATTCGCTTTGCTATATTTGCAATATGTTTGAACATGATCCATTTTATTGAAACCTAACTGTTTCTTCTGATTTCCACCCCAGGCTAAGATCTATTTCTCCTTCCCTGGAGAGCTTCTGATGAGAATGCTCAAAATGCTTATTCTTCCCCTCATCACATCCAGGTGAGTGTCTGTCCAACACCAGTTTGCATCCTATCAGAATTAGAAGAATAAACATATCAGATGTTCACTCACTACACGTAGTATACAGCCTCAAAAGCTTAAATTAGTCGATGTCCACTATCTCTGTTGTCAGTTGTCTTTTAAAATATTTGTTTATTTGTATGATTCCTTTTCCAGCACTGACTTTTGCCTATTCAGTGTTTCAAATATTGAAGGCTCTTACTACTAAGTTGTGGATGTTTCACCTAGTTCCTCTTAAATGTAAGTCACTCTCAAAAAGAGCATCTGCTAAATGACTGAAATGGAAATGGAAATTAATATATTGGACTCTTTAGTGGCCAGAAAGTCAGCATACCCATATACTGTAAAGTCCCATCTGAAAAACTGAATGCTATGTCCCCTTCCCTGCCCTGTGGCTTTGGGATTTTAAACCAGAGGGAAGAGTACCCTCTACTGGCCCACACCACTTCCCACATTGTCTGGTCTCCCATTAAGGGATTACCCAGGGCTGACCCTGCTTAAGGCTGACGCATGGCAGCAGTGGGAAGCAGAGGGCCATGCCACTGGATAAATATACTGTATTTGTTAACATTATTTCATCATCATTCGTCATTTTACAGTTTAATGTCAGGGCTGTCCTCCATGGAGTCCAAAGCCTGTTGTCGCATGGGTGTTCTCACGGTGACATACTACCTATGGACCACGTTCATTGCGGTGGTGGTGGGCATTCTGCTGGTGCTGGTCATCAAGCCCGGCGTGGGAACAGAGATGGACAGCAACAGGCTAGGAGGGGGTCCCGTCATGACATCTGCGGATGCCTTGCTAGATCTCATCAGGTACTTGACCAGAAGCTTCACAACCAATATCTACAGTTAATACAATCTAGGGCCATGTCCATGTACAGTAATACAGCAGTCAATTTACTTACTAAGGCTTAGGCTGGGGCTAAACAATATACAAAATATACAGTCTAGGGCCCTCACTCTCAAATCTATCCCTCGAATCCAGGTCCACTACATTTTTTCATTACAACTCTCTAATCCAGCATTTATTTAGACCTGGGACACCAGGTGGGTGCAATTAATGAAAAGGTAGAACAGAAAACCAGAAAACTCTGAAGACCCACGTAGCGTAAGATTTTAGTATCCCTGGTTGAGGGATCACAAGCAAATAAAACATGTAGACTGATATCAAGCAAAAACAAAATTATGTGCCAACATTCAATTCACTGACATAAAGCAAGGATATTTGGTTTTGTTCAAATGTTACTTATCAAGTGTCAAATTCTGTGTGTACTTTTGTGAGGGTGTTTTTATTATTTTATTGACAATACAGTAAGAAGTAGAGGCTAGGGAGTTAGGTACGGTATGTAGGAGGAGAAAGGGATGAAGGGCACCGACTATTGGGCATAGAACCCATGTTCCCAAGGGGCGTGTGGTCTATAGATAGGAGCCCAGTCCGCCACAAGGGGC